>CAIGRP010050733.1:0-28415 GCA_903798385.1 Fraxinus cuspidata
GGCGGGGCGGGGCGGGGCACCCTCCCCCCGCCCCGCCCCGCGCCCCGAGACGGGGCGCCCCACCCCGCCCCGCCCCGCCACCCCGTTCGGGGCGGGGTTTTTTGCCCTATTCGGGGCGGGGTACGGGGCGGGGCGGGGCGGGTTACCATCCCTAACTACAGGTTACTATAAAGTGATGAGTGATTTACAAGTCTTGAATATCAACTTATAAGTGCAGAAAATTTAAGACAAAATTAAATATAACTTCAAAAGTGAAAGTGAGGGAAAAAAGTTATTGAATAAATAGTAAATACATATGTAAATTTTCCGAACAATTTAAACTTTTAGATTGGTTCGTTGTCTTATCAAGATGTCAATAAATGTTACAGTATTCAAGTCAACGCATTTTTTTTTATAAAACATTGTGCACATGTCAAGAATTTGTTGTAAAATATATTTGGTGTGCACATGAAAAGAAGGGTTTAAGATAAAATTTAAATTAAATAATAAAACTTTAAATGAGGTAGTTCAAGAATAATAAAGGGTTTTCTTATATACAAAATAAAAAATACATGTTTCATCCCCAACCTTTGCGAAATGTAAAAAACAATTTTTTTTTTTTTTTGTATGAATTATCCCAACCTTTTAATTATGTATCCACCCATGACCAACCATCACATCCACAAGTGTAATCATGCTAGCGACAATACCATACTACTTCAAAAAAAAAAAATATATTAATTCAGAAAAAAAATTGACATTATATATCAAGTCTTGCTTGATTCAACTAAAAAATTGGATTAAAATTTAATAAATGATTAATTTCATTCATACATCTTATACGATCCATAGTTTTTCAACTACACATTTCATAAATTTTTATCGAAATTTTTTATTTTTATATAAATCAAACAGAGACTAACATCAAGATTTTAATCTAAATTAAAGTCAACAATTAATTTTTCTGTCAATTTTTTCAAGGATAAAGTTTTCTCTTTCAACCGCGTTCAACTTTTCTTTCTATTTTTTCGTACAATTCCAAATAGAATAATATTATTTGCAGTCGCTTACTATAATAATCGATCCACGTGACATATATATGACAATTAATGATTTGATGCATAAAATAATTAAAAACTACTATATTAATGTATCAAATCACTAATCACTACATGTATGGCGACTACGGTAGTGAGAGATTACAAATAACAAATAACATTACTTTTTCAAATATGTAAATATTTTTATAAATTAAATAAAATTAACGAGAATTTCTAGTCCATTTAAATATCCTAGTCTTTCTCATGAATTTACACGATAAATTTTCTAATATCAACGAGAATCTTATCAAATTTTCTTAGAGAATGTTTTATTAAAAGGGGCAGTATAATCATTTTGCATGATTGAATGACCAGATTAAAAAAAAAAAAAACGTAATTCACTTTTACAAAGAATATTATTCAGTGTGAAAACATATTATTTGAAATACAGGTAAGTTTCTGGGGGCATCTCCTATTAATGAGTAGATTTGACATGAACTAGGCATCTTCGTTTCTTACCAAAACTTGTATGTGCACAGTGTCCTACATTTTGAACTTTAGTTCCATTGTGGATCTTGAGAATTTGAGATCCCTGTACGACTAATTATTGTAGGTTCATTAAACTATTTTTTATAAGACTTAACTAGGCTCATGTTTAGTACACATTAAATTTTTCATTATCATTATTCTACTCATTTTAACCACACATTTTTCAATAAAATAATATTTTTCATCACATCAATAACTTTTCTTTCTCTCTTAACACACACAGAGAAATATGTGGGGTTCAATAGTCATTCCAATTATTATAGTTATTCTTGTAAATTACTGGGCTTGGAAAATTTTCAAGTGGGTATGGATAAACCCTAGGAAGAATGAGAAGATGCTGAAACAGCAAGGCTCCAATGGAAACTCTTATACTTTGAGGATTCTCCTATTTGGAGACGTAAAAGAGAATTCCATTACATATGCAGAAACCTTGGGGAAACCCATCAATGTACACGACCAAATTGTTTCTCGAGTAATCCCTTTCGTTAACAAAACCATTCGACGATATGGTACGTAGCATATTAATGTTACTGTCTCCACGTTTTGCACTTCCAAGAAAGGAAATACAAATAAAATAGAAACTTTTGGACGGACTTGAGATTTTTATTTTATTATTTCATTTCCTTTACATTATCTTTGCAATTTTTGCAGGTAAAAAATTATTTATATGGGCAGGAGTAAGACCTAAATTGCTGATATTAGAAGCTGTCGGGATATTACACCGATATTTTGCATATTATATTCATATCAATACGTACCATTTTATGCTCATAAAATCAAAACATAATTCGACTTATCAAAATAGTTGAGAAGACGATGTAATGATTTACCGAATTAATATAAATTCATCACTTTTTAATTTTGAATGAAAGTATATCCTTCGTCAATCAAACCTTACAATATAAACATATAAATAGGTTAACAATATTCTGAAATCAAATATATATATATATATAACAGTTTTTCGACAGCCATCTCCGAAAATACAACGATCACGTCGAGCTAGAGCACTCCAAATGGCTTGGACCAACGAACTCGAACATAATTTTTTCTTTATTGAACTTATGATTTTATGCAAAGAAATCACTTTTGATAATGTGTTTTATGCAACATAACATGGAAAGAATGATATGGAATGATCAATACACGTCCAATGGGTCCTATATATAGATGATGAGGGGTTGTGAATGAAATGTCGTACTCCCAAACTCAGTAATTCTTTCCAAAGGTCGCACCATTCAGTATCGCTAACTTGTCACTCGAGCGAATATAAAAGAGACTCTGTCACTAACATGTCTTTCGAGCGACAATCTAACAATAGGCGAGCGGTAGAGCTAGTCATTTCCCAACCAATTTTTCCTCTATTTTCCTCCCAATTTTGGACCACAATTTCTCATTCATTCGAAATTGGTTTTAAGATTCCAAATATATCACAACGATCTACTTGACGAGTAGAACAAGTTGGTCTATTTACATTCGTAATTTGACCAACGGACCATGTTCGAATATTTGACCAAAGTTGACATGAAGTGATTTTTTAATGTTTCGATTTGACACTAAAACCAAATTTCCAATTCTTAAAATCAAAATTTATTATGTGAATGTGGTTAAAAATAGTATAAAATAAATTAATGAGTGTCGAACAAGCACTAAATAATATATCATTTTTCTCAATGTGTTTTACAGAAAACGGTTCCAGCAATTCGCAGTGCTAAGTCAAGATCCAGAAAACCAAGGTGAAACTAGATTTGTTCCTTCCATTGAGAGAAGTTAGTTCCATTAAAGATCTGAAGAGAAAAAGCTAGCGAATGAAGCGAAACATGAACTGACACTGCAATAAAACTGTCATAACATCAATGCTTTGAGAAACCACTTCCATTAGTAATGTTGCATTCAATCTTTGGATTAACTAATGCAATATACTAATATTCAAATTTAATGGTGATTTTTCTCTCACTTAGGCATGATTGATAACCCTTCAAATTTTGATTGGTTTGTAACCTTTGGGCATCCATTCCAATCTTACTATCATTCTATCAATTATACTAATTAATTTAATGACTACTTGAAAGTTGGTGCACCTTCGGGTCAAACCATAATAATCAAATACCATTCCATAATAATTTTTGCAAAGTCATAATATATTTCAATATTTATAACTTTTCTTAGTAAGATCACTTTGGTGACAACATGCTAACCATAGTATAAATATTGATTGATAAATAACCAAGCAAAAATCGGTCCATGTTTAATATTGTCATAGAAGAAAATAACTCAAATGGTAGGCATGCATTATTTTGAACACTGTGTTCTGAATTCAAAACCCTATACTATCATTTTTTTTTTAATTTTCTTAATTACATGCAAAATTCGGCCCATTACAGTTCAGGCCATGTAAGCATAAATTGTATTTATTAACCCAATACAAATGAGCACATAAAATAGTCACCATTACTAGTTTACTATCATAAACATGTAAGTGACCCATACGAAATCAAACAATAAAAAGTAGTTTGCATGCATTAAACCATACGGCCCAATAATTGCTCACCAAAACGTAATCATTTAAACAAAATAGTGAGCGGAGATGGCCAGCAAACGACAAGATTCAAAACAATTAATGAAACATTTATACCAATAATTCGACACTTTGAATTGTGAGTAAATGAAATCATTTTGCAGCCAACAAATTTAGAATCAACTCATACGAAAACAAACCGACGCATGCTAATAAATATCCACACGGAATCATGATATTCCAATAGCGTAAAATCCCAATAAATCCGGCCACTACATCCTTTTATCAAGATTTCATTAAATCCGGCTAACATCATAGGAATTTTCGGAATCAGTATACAGTGAGTTCCGAACATTATGAACACATGCACACATATTAAAAAGGAAAATCATGATAGTTTCAACCAAACTCTGATACCAAATGTAAAATTTTTATTTACTAAAATAGGAGTCTTCAGCTATCATGAAAATCACATACTCATCTCTTATGCGAAAATAAATATTTTACCCTTGTAATGTGGTACATATTTTAACAGTTGTACTAGCCAATACATATGTTACCAACACTGATGGTTCACAGGGATCTTGAAATCTGGGGTGAGGATGCAAACGATTTTAAGCCAGATAGGTTTGCTGACGGAGTTATGAAAGCAACAAAGGGAGAGACTGCATATTTTCCATTTGGTTGGGATCCTCGAGTGTGCATTGGCCAGAACTTGGCATTGTTGGAAGGAAAATTGATGTTGGCAAATATTCTCAACACATTTTTATTCGAGCTTTCACCAACCTATACACACGCGCCCCATGTGGTTTTCACCCTTCAGCCTCAATATGGTACTCATATCGTTCTACGTGAACTCGAATAAAACAAGAAAACAAAATTTTGGAATATCATAATCGGGTCATTGCAGTTGTCTTTTGGAAATCTTAACGTTGTATCATTATTGGCATGTTGGGAACTTTTAAATGCATGGAGGTTTGGATGAGCCCAGTGGTGGACCCAGCACCCGGCGAGCCCCGGTGGTCGCGCTTGCTGGATCCGCCGGAAAATTTCTTTTTGTTCAAAATGAATAAATATTTTTGGATTATATAAATGGTAATTTGTTTTAGTTTCAAACATTCCTTTTAGCTCAGCTGGTTAGCGTTTCTATTTTCACGTAGGATGTCTAGTTTCGAAACTCATCCTTACCATTTTTATTGAAAGATGTTAATTCTTTAATTTTTACCAAAATTAAATGGGATAAGGGGGAGGGGAATCTAAATTGGGACCTCGCCTTGGGATGATAAAAGTTTGACCATTGGGACACTCAATGAATTTGATTTTAAACTTACACAAATAATATATATTACATTTTACCGGGTTTAATAGGAGGGGAATCGAAACCGATACCTCGCCTTGGGATGGTAAGAGTTTGACCATTGGGACACTCAATGAATTTGATTTAAACATACATGAATAATATATATTACATTTTACCGGGTTTAATGAAATTCTAAATTTGAACCCGTGCTCTTCCTTTAAATTATACAAAATTTTGGCACAATATTATTTGGTGAATATTGCTAATTTTTACAACAAAATTATATATATTCAATTTGAACAAAATAATTGTTATATTTAAATTTTAGACCTTGTTTGATTCTTTTTTTTTTAAAATTACATTTTTTCCTTCTTTTAACCGTACATTTTTCAATAAATTAATATTATATACAAATTCAAAACTTTTTCTTATTTTTAACCCCATATTCTTCATCAAATTATTTTTTCAAAATGTACTTTTTGCAAAAAAAAAAAATGGACATCAAACGGGGTTTTTAATATTTTATTGTTGACAAAGATTGATGATTCACGGCCGTCAGTACTGACTCAAAATTCTAAGTCCGTCACTGGATGAGCCCCCTCTTAAGCGTATGATATGTTTTATTTTTGTCATTAATAAAGCATGTCACCTGGAGTGGTTTGATTATAAAACACTTAAATGTATGTTTTTCTATCTTTCTAGTACATTAGTTAGAAAATATGGTGGTCCACATATCTCAATTTCTAGTGTTCTTGTGCACTTTCACATCTATAGTCCATGTTTAGTGGGGATTAAAATAAAATTTTTAATAGATTTTAATAAATATTGATGAAATGTATGGTTTTAAAGTTGTGAATCTCATAAAATGTGTGATTAAAGTTAACACTTTGATTGAAATTAAAATTTATGTATATTGATATGTGCATTTTATGCATTTATTCAGACCATATTACTAAATTTTTGTGTCGTTTTAGTATTGATTTACGTAATTTATGTTGATTTTATCTTATTTCAGTTTTGAACCTATTTCTAAGAATTGGAAAAGAAAGAATCAATTGACCAATGGATTGAAGTTTGAAGACTAATATGCATTTGAGTAAAAGTTTAAATACTAAAATTGAAGTAATTTATTGCTGAGGACCAGATGGAAGAAATAATGAAGAAAATGATTGAAAGAAAAATTTATGAAATTTTTATAATTGGGCAGCCGCCTAGTCCGTCTGACCTAAACTTCAATAACGGAGGTCGTTTGCTATGCTTGGACGGTCGCCCCATTTCCTACTAGGCGCCTGCCCAGACTAAGCCGGAAAAAAATAATTCTAGTTTCCTAATATGATTTCAATTCTTATTAAAAAAAAAATTTTGGGACGTCTTTTAAAAAATCTGGACCGTCCAAAAGTAATTACCATGCATTAGACCAAAATATCAAAGTCTTATATGTACCACACTATAGACCAAAATATTATTTTAAAAATATGTTGGGTTCTTGTTTCAATTTTGACCCAAGATGTTTATATTTAACAGTCAACTTGTTGTTTTATAATATTTAAATCATTGGGGGAATCGAGATTGAGAAAATAAAGATTTTCAACAAATTAGTTTTATATATGAGATCATTTACATCAACGAGCTAAAAAAATTACATCTACTCGTTGATTATGATAAACTTTCGAATTTTTTTCCCCACATTTCTTTATAATTTTTTCGACATATTTTAATTTCTTAAATGTAATTTAATAATTTGAAAAGAAAAAGATTAATTACCTGATTTATTTGAGTACCAACTCCCACGTACACTATTTATGACAATATAATGGTATAAGATTAAGTGGATTTGCTAAATAGATAAAAAAAATTCTGATATGGGCGGTTATTAATATATGCACGAGAAGTTTACAAAGTTTAGTTTTTCGATTCATTTCCAATTCAAACTATGACTTTAAACTTTCATCGCTTGTTAATTTTATGCGTGCTGCGTGAAAGTACGACTTCATTTTTTCATGTAATATATAGGACATAAAAGACAAATTTTGTAAAAAGAGTAGGAACCTAATTATAATTTTTCAAAAAATGGGACGGTGCGTATCGTCTTCGAGACTTCGAAATTTACGAATATTCCCCAATAAAAATTAATTTCCAGCCCATTTTGGGATAAATTTGTTGAGGGAACCCTAACCCTAAAGATATATAAGCGTATATGCAACCCCTTTCCATCAAAATATCAACCGACCCAATTTGTTTGACATCGCAATCTTCATCCTTTTCTTCTTCCGCATTAAACTTTTTTGCCCTTTTTAAATTTCTCTTCATTTCTTCTTTTAGGCCAGTTTATCGCAAAGTTCCAACAACTTCAATTCCATTGTGAATGGTGGAAATCTCGGGTTTACAATTAATGATATCCCCCTTGTCTTCTCCAAGAAGGGGGTTTTCTGTTGACACCTCTTTCTGCTTCGGCTCCTGTATGGAAGGCTGGTACTACCGCTGCCTCGGCCTTGACCCCTAATCAGAAACACCTTCAATTCAATTTTACGATTTAGTTTTTTTGCTGCCTGTTTTATTTGATTGAATTCGTTAATCCCTTCTCTTTTTGGGTATTTGTTTTCCACTTTTCGATTTACGGAAATAATTTTTGAGAAAAAAAATCGGGATTTAAAAATGTTGCTTTCCAAACAGAAGAAGAATCAGGCAATGAAAGGTAACCGCTTTCTCATCAGCATTACGGTGCTTGGAAGCGCGGGTCCTATCCGGTTTGTGGTGAATGAGGAGGAGCTTGTTGCTGCTGTAATCGATACAGCCTTGAAATCTTATGCCCGCGAGGGACGGCTGCCCGTTTTAGGGTCTGATCTCAATAATTTCGTGCTCTATTGTCCACTTGCAGGGATGGAAGGTAATGAATTTTTGCATAATATAAGTTTCTTATATCCAATTATGTGATTATTCGCGTTGTTTGTCTTATAGAAATTTTAAATTGTATTCCATATTTATGCTTTTTGGATTACTATTTTTCCATTATCTATCATCTAATAAGATGCAAATTCAAATTAAGGCTGTTGATTTTTTCATTTTTGTCCTGTAATAAATTCTGAAGGATGGATAGCAGCTGAATTTGTTTGTTATGCAGCATAGATATTGAATTTATTGAAACTGCAAGGGGATTCAAGTTATTTTACTTAATGTTTTCTTCATTCTGTAATATGATAAATGTGTTTTTTGGTTTTGGTTTATGGTTTGGGATCCTTACTTATTTGTGTTGGATATTTGATCATTTTTTTATGATTCTTACAATAGTATTGGTTTTAATGTCATCTTTGGGTATAGGTCTTAGTCCCTGGGAGATGATTGGATCACTTGGCGTTCGGAATTTCATGCTGTGCAAGAAACCGCAAACAGAGAAGGTCGTTGATAATGGGAAGTCGGATTCAATGGCTCGGAAGGGGACAGGAAGTTGGAAGGCCTGGTTTCATAAATCTCTTAATCTTAAGGTTTCTTCTCATTGAGTATGTAATCGGTGTTTTAAGATTTAAAAGTCGCCTATCTACCATATTAAGCAGAGCCAGTAAGAGTTCATTTCTGGTGTAGTAGCAGTTCTTAGTGCCATTCCCAGTAACCGTTACAGGGAGTGTTCTGAGTTCTTTATGATTTGAGTCTAGTCATCGTAATTTACGGTGACAAATAAATGTAAAACCTTTTTTAGGTTTCCACTAGAATAAAATAGACTCTTTTTTTGTTGTTTGGTTTACCTTCGCATCTCTTTGTTGAATTTATTATTCACAAAAGCTGAAACCTTAGAATAAGAAAAAGGACTTTTATGATTTTAAATATTTAATTTCTTTGAATTGGATGCAAGATTCTTGAAAAAAAAAATTTGGGTTTTATAAACATTTTCACATTATATTTAATTGCGAGAATATCGAATCTTATTATATAAACTAAGATGATTGCTATAAAGGAAATGATTTTCGCAAAAAAAAATTTCGACATATTTTGTTTATTATTATGAGAATTAATCCTACTACTTCTGGTAAATCGAATTCTCTTATTTCGATCAAGAGAAGTAGAAGTATATGAATCGAGTCAAAATTGATAATGGGGCGTGGCCAAGTGGTAAGGCAACGGGTTTTGGTCCCGCTTGCTGTTTTTTTATTATAGCATCTTTTACTAGTTAGCTTTTGTCAGTATAGTGATAGTGAAATGTTAAATGTATCTATTGTGCATGAAAGTTTGTGTCTTATATGATATCAGCATATTTGAATCCTAAATGCTGCTGTTACTTTACTTTTCTCCTTATGGTAACAATTGAGTTGTGAGATGATGCAGTTAGGTATATTTGTGATTTGTCCTTGGAAAGTACTCTGGTTTTGTTGGGTGGGATAAGGTGGTGAAGTTTGAAAGAGATCTGTTTTAACATATGAAGAAGACACTTGTCTATGGAGTGTCGGTCATTTGTTCTGAATTGATAACTTATGTTGTCAATTCGAGTTGGAATTCTTCTCTCCAACTAAGCTACTCGAGCAACTCAGCACATGTGCCGTATGCGAAAATTGTTGTGGCTTGAAGTTTGAATATAGTTGGTTGCATAGTTTGTTTAATTTGGGCGGGTCATCAACCGAGGTTTTGATGAATTTTAAAAGATTATAAATTTTAATGAATTTTGTGGATTTGAATATATTTTCACAAATTTCATAAGAATTGATTCTTATCAAATATGATGAAATTTTAAAAGATTTGGTCATATGTAATTTCTAGATTGAAATCCTTTATAATCCATTTATTAATGAAATCTTTATAAATCTACTAATTAATTTACTAATTATTGAGTACACCCAAATTTTAAAGGATTTAATTGAATTTTGTTAAAATCTCAATTGAGTACACCTAAATTTGAAAAAATAAATTTAAAATTTATCACAATCTCAAGGAGTACACACCCCTTATTCTCCTTTTAATTGACCGATTGACATACCGATAAATGATTATGTTTTTTTAATAGAAATCCAATGTCTAGACGGCAAGTATGTTTGTCGGGCGTGGGGGTGTGAGTGATTAGTATATGCTGAGTATATTCTCTTTTGTTCTATATCAAACTATTCTAATCATGTAAACTTTGATTCCCTTTTGTAACATAGCGTTCTGTGCAAGATGGGGGTGAATATTTCTATTGTTAATTTTCTAATATGCTGTTGAACCATAGAAGGTTTTTGAGAAGCCACTAAACTTTATGAATTGGCATTAAACTCTAAAAGTTCTACAAATCTCATTGAACCTATCAAAATATTGCAATTGAAATGATAAACCTAATAATATTTTAGTAAGTTCATATGTCAATAGAATTTTAAAATAGCGAGTGATGTAATGATTGATGAGATAAGATTTTGATAAATTTAGTGGCAGCTCAAATAATTTTTAAATTTAAATGGCAATTGTAGGGAAGTGTATTTTAAACTTCAATTGTTGACGGAAATTTAAGAAAGTTTAGTAACAACATCTGCTGCAAATTAATGAAGTTCAAGATTCATGTGCTTAATTGTTTAAAATTATGTTACTTATGTCACCAGCTAACAAATCACGCTTTAAATAAATCTTAAATGGCCACATTACATAATGTGATGTCAAGAATGGGCTGCAATAACGGGATATGATTGAAAATCAAGAAATTTTACCTTATTCAAATTTCTAATATAAAGTTAAAAGTCGTGTTGGAGTTGTTTGGAAATAAAGAATCGTTTTGAACCTCACGTCAAATGAACTTTTGTCAGCTAGAGATGTGTACCACAATATAAAAAATCGGGTCATAAGTGCAACAAATGTTAAATTGGGGATATAGGTGACGCACTACCAAAGATGAGGGGCCCTTTGATGGCAAGGCCAATTTTCAATACCTGCTCTTAACCACCGCTCTTGCTTTTGGATGATCGAGCTTACATCCAAATCTATTTTACATAATTCAAACATTTTCGAGATTACAATATTGACGAAAAACAATAAATTATGCTTGAATTTCACTTTAGCGGTATCATTTATCGAGAAAATATCTAATAAGCATTTGTGCTCATCTTATACAAAGTATCGGTGACGTGACATATTTATTTGTTAGTGGATAAATAAATGGTGGATTTTAATATTTGAATTTAAATTTGTTATCTATCAACCAATAGATATGTCATATCCTTAGTGCATAGTATAAGGTGAACATCAATACTCATCTATTATGTACACTTCCAAAATAAAATAAAAAATAAAAAAAATCTTCTTTTCTTTTTTAAACTAAATTTATAGAAGCTAGTAGACAATAGTCGAGTGATCAAATTTCACATAAGTGATCCGCTATGATAAACTTTTCACTTAACTTGAAGAATAATATATAGAATAATATATAAAATAGCGTGATGCTATGCTAAAAGTAAAAAGAACAATAATAAAAATTCACATTTTTCTGTAATATATTATGCATAGAAATGATAAGAGACCTATTGACATATGATAACATTGTTATGAGATTTGATGACTTCCATTCGAGGGATCGGAGAATAAAGTAACGAACTAAAATTAGAAAATTGAAGATTACAAATTAAAGCAACGAACCAAATACTAAATCAAGAAATGAATTTGAAAACGAACATCGATGGCTTGAACACGATATCGCTGTCCACAAACTATATCTGCCCTCTCTCGAAATGAAATGATGATTGTAGGGATTAAAACAAATGGTTTGCGGGATTTAAACAAACATTGTATAGAATTAAGACTCAAACATTAAGTGTAATTCTCCAAAACTTTAAGAACACTAAAAAAGGATTTGAATATGACGAAGAAAATTTGATTTCTTGTTGTTTTGGAATGATTTTTTGTTCTTTGAATATGACTATGGTTTTTATATATTTTCAACATTTTTTTAATGATCATAAACCACCTGTATATAACCATGAAATATTACTATATGAAGTGGTGCCATAAACCCTCCAAAAGCCACTAAAATTCAAAAGCCAACGGCCAAATAACGGCTAGAATTTTGCTCTATGCGGTTGCATATGCAACGGCATAGTTATTTCAAAGAAGGGACCTCCAGTCCCGGTAAATATCTATGCGACCCCATGATACATCGAACTATGCGGTCGTGTAGCTCAATATTTTGGCATCAAATCCCATTTTTCATTCCACATTCATTTTTTGTTGATTTTGGACAATATTTCTAACAATCCTCCACTTGTTCAAAATTTATGAAATCTCATATTCAAGATATACAATATTTATGCATAAGAATTAGATATCTTTCGATTTGAATCTAACAATAGTGTAATTCAAACAAGGTGAAGTCGGAATTAAAGGTAGTATGAAATCTTTGAACCAATGATTCCCATATGACAATACCAACAATAACACACATACAAGTATCACGTGTTCTCAAGTTCCTTAATCTCGCTTAGCGCTAATATGACTTTTCGCTCATCATTTTCAACAAACTTTTAAGAGGCATCACTTCGAAGTTTATTTAGGTGAGGTTCTTCCAATAACTTTGTTACTTTTTAAAGATACTTGTGCTTTAGCACTGAACTTTATTAAGAGCTTAAACCTCAACTCACTTCAATAACAACCAGGATTATTCAACTGGAATAGGGTTATTGTGGATTACATAATATTGAAACTATCCATATATCGAATGACTTGTTGAAGCCCTTTAAACCCGTGGATTACTTTTTGAGTAATGACAAGTAAGGTTGCAATCATTGATGGATCTTTAGTTTAAGAGCTTCAACCTCATTCTATTCGAAGTAGAATCACTAAATCTCTATTTGGAAATTTAGTTAATGGATCCGCTAAGTTCTCTATTGACTTTACATAATTTAGGAAAATTATTTCACTCTTAATTAATTTTCTTATATAGTCATGTTTTAGACTCATGTGTCTAGACTTTATATTATATACATCATTGTATGCTTTTGCTAATGTGGCTTGACTATCATACATGATAGATATCGAAGATGTATTCTTCGATTCCATAGGTATCTCATAAAGTAGATCCTTAAGCCACTCAACTTCTTTCTCGATTTCTGATAGTGCTACAAATTCGGATTTCATAGTTGAGTGTGTTATACATGTTTGCTTCTTCGATTTCCAAGAAACAGAACCACCTCCAAGAGTAAATACCCAATCAGAAGTGGATTTACTTTCACCAGTGCTAGGAATCCAACTAACATCTGTAAATCCTTCCAATACAGTCGAGAATTTCGTGTATCGTAGGGGTGGACATGGTCCGGTTCAGTACGTTTCTAAAGAAAACCAAACCAAACGCGAAATTTTTGAGTATTTAGTAAATAGAATCGTCGGGTTTAAATTTAACAGTGTAAAAAATCTTTAACACTGTTAGTAGAAACTTCAGTTTATCTTGCCATCTTGTGAAATTTGTTCCATCAAATCGATCCAGCTGTACAAGGTCTTGATTCATCAACTTGATTGTCGCCATAGTGCTTTCGTTCTCCATTGCAAAATATAGTTTGAGAATTTTGTGAAATTTGATGACTTCCACTTGAGGGATCGGAGAATAAAACAATGAACTAAAACCAGAAAACTGAAGATTACCAATGAAAGCAACGAACCAAA
This sequence comes from Fraxinus cuspidata, assembly GCA_903798385.1. Lineage (NCBI taxonomy): Eukaryota > Viridiplantae > Streptophyta > Magnoliopsida > Lamiales > Oleaceae > Fraxinus > Fraxinus cuspidata. The sequence continues at coordinate 13,985 of CAIGRP010050733.1, forward strand.
CACCAAATCAGGAAATGGATTTGAAAACGAACACCGATGACTTGAACACGATATCGCTGTCCTCAAACTATATTTGCCATATCTCGAATTAAAATAATGTTGGTAGGGATTAAGTAAAATAATTTGCAGGATTTAAACAAGTCTTGTAAAAAATTAACACTCAAACATTAAGTGTAATTCTTCAAAACATGAAGAACACTAAAGAAGGATTTGAATATGATAAAGAAAATTTCGATTTCTTGTTGTTTTGGAATGATTTTTGTTCTTTGAATATGGCTATGGTTTTTGTATATTTTCAACATTTTTTAATGATCATAAACCATCTATATATAGCCATGAAACATTACTATACGAAGTGGTGCCAAAAACCCTCCAAAAGCCACCAAAATTCAAAAGCCAACGGCCAAATAACGGCTAGAATTCTGCTCAATGCGGTTGTATAGGCCAAACCTATGCGCCGCATAGTTATTTCAAAGAAGGGACCTCCAATCCCGGTAAGTATCTATGCGACTGCATGATACATTGAACTATGCGGTCGCATAGTTCAATATTTTGGCCTCAAATCCCATTTTTCATTCCACATCCATTTTTATCAATTTTGAATAATATTTCTAACAAACATAACAACACAAGCTTGGGAAACTAAACAAATCAACCCATAATATATAGGCAAACGCGTACATAGAAGTTAGAATCAAATGCGGGAAGCAACAAAATACAAAAGCTAAACAAACCACACCATGCAAACTAGATTTATTGCCAAGACAAGTAGAACATGTTTGGTACACACTACTACCAAAAAAGGAAAGATTAAACAAGACAGAAAGCAAGGTTCGGATTCTGTCGAATTTTATTCCACCCATTGGAATATATCTTTTCCTATCCTTTGAGAAGGTAAGCATCCACATCCCTCAAAGCATTTACCAGAAACTCTAGATGAGAGCGTGGAGTGGGCACATCTTCACTGGCCTTCTCATATTCAAGGCTCCATGTCACTATATTCTTGTCAGCCTTGGCAGTGGCATCAAGTTTGGCCTTGAAACTATTGAAATATTTTGTAACCTCTCCACCAATTAGCTCAAACGTGATCGACTTTTTTTCCTCATCAACTGCATCGATTCTGTCTTTGGCAATCACAGGAACACCTGCAATAAAACTACAATAATTAGGCATTACTATAGTTAAAAATGATTTCATGTCTTAATTTTCAAAATATAATGATAAAACGAGAGGCTTGACTTGAAAGAATCCATACATACATATGAGTTCTTCCATTTGTATTGTGTTAATCTAATTTAGGGTTTTGGCTACATCCTTCAAGTGGTTGAGATCACTCAACTTCTTGTTTTAGAGGATGAATTATCTAATTTGATCAACCATTAATGAACAATCATAACGTAGTCGAATTGTTTATCAACTGCCTCATCTAAAAGTTATAGAGGGACAAACTTATTTAAATTTCAACATGTCTCTTCACGTGCATGTCAAATTTGTTTTTTCTTTATCAAATGTCATACATGTACATATTTTTCATAGAAGAGTGCAGCAAGTTTCAAATTCAGAACTTATGTCCACTCTAATAACATGTTGAACCATAGAGAGGGGAGAAGGCCTATTTATCGATTTAAATCGCGTTTTTAACGAATTTGTGTAGAAATAGTACACTTCAAGATCCAATTACCCCTTTCTATTCAACATCTCGAGGGCGAATGGAGTTAAAAAATAATTTACAAAAAAATTCTTATATTAAGAACGTAAATTACTTTTAATGATAAACAAAGAGCCTAGACCTTGACTCCAAATATTGGAATTGACCCCAAAAAATTAAATAAGTAACATTCTTAACGTTACCCATGACATAAGTCCAGAGCCTGACAGAACCAACGCTCACTCCATCTCCTTCAACTACCACAATGCTCTGCAATTTGTCTGGACTAATCTTGGGCATGAGGTAACTTTTGTTCTTGTATATGTCAAATACTCTGTCTGGAGATGACCTTATCTGAGTTTGAACCTCAATCTTATGAATTTGAGCCATAATTTTACTACTCAATGAGCAGAAATTGTTTATGACCAAACAACAATGTTAAATAAAACTTTGTCCACTATGGAGATTGTGGGCTTTTTTATAATGCCATGCAGAACATTTGGGGAATGATTCGGCATGTTTGGCTAAGCTTAAAATAAAAAACTTATTTTAAGTAACTTTTGTCTCCAAAACATATATAGAAAACTTACATTGGAGAATAAAAAAAAAAAAAAATTACTTTAATACTTATAAATTGTAAGTGAATTTTGAAGCTTAGCTTTATTGAAAGTAGTTTGCTTTTTCGTTCCAAAAAAAAGTTGATAGTGGTGGCAAAAGACGAGCATTTTCCATCGATAACTATAATGATCTATCTATGCGTCTTCTTTATATTCTTTGCCATTAAGAGACAAGTTCACAATAATTTCTCAAAATATTCGAGCACTAACAATTATAGATGTTCCCATTTGCTTTTTATCGAGCCAACCAAAAAAGGAAAATGTCTTTTCTTTCTGCTCATGTAAATGAAGAAAAGAATTGACTCCTGGACCCTCTTGCAATAACTTCGTGGATAGTTGAGATGATTAGATTCTAAAGGTAATGTTTGGTATTAGATTCGTAGAATACACAATATTTTTAATATTTTTCTTTATTATATTATCTAATTTTCAAAATATCATGTCAAAAGGGTTCTGCGAAAAAACTGCATGATCGAAAATGTGAACGAGGGGAATAGAATATCAACTCATCTTTAGGTAAAGTTGAATCTTACTTGGTCCCCATTTGGCAGATTTTACTTAAGTCACAACAATTAATTTTAACCATACATTTAATGAATTTATAACTTTTCAACTGCATATTTTATTAATTTTTATCAAAATCTACTAAAAATATAATTTTAACCTCTACTAAATAGGGGCTTAACATGCATGGCCTCGTATACTTTTATATAGATGGCCAAATACAATTTTAAAATGACACAACGACATGGCAACAAAAGCCAAACATCTAGTACAAGAAAGTCAAAGTCGATATTACTTTTCAAACAATAAGATAAGTCATGTATTCTGTCACACTCTCTTAGTTTTTTGAGATTTGCTAAACGCCCCCTCACAGGGGGGGCGGGGGCACGATTATTTTATTGTTCGTGGACCCCCCTCTTGTGAGGGGAGTATCACCCCGTATACATTTCTCTAATTTTTGTAACGTCTATTTTCTTTATTTTTGGGTAAATTCGTTGATTGAAAGCAAAAGCAAGGCATGATAAGATTTTGAGTGATTTATTAGCTCTTTCTCGAGAATTATCAATTGTCCGTTTTTACATTTTTATGGAGAAACATATTTTATTCATTCCATTGACAAGGTATCTCTTGTCGACCGGCGACGTGACGATATGACATTTTGCCACCTCACTGGTGGACAAGACATCTCTTGCCCATGGTAGGCAGGAGATTGGTGCTGATTAACATTGATAACAATAAAAAATATCATTATTCTTTTATAGAAGTGGGGTATCAAAACATGACCTGCACTCCATTAAGAACTATGGAATCAACTTATTCACTCCAAAACTTTCTTAGCAACAGGGGTAAAAAAAAAATGCAACGAGGAAAACAAGACGCTAAGTTGTCACACCAACTTGCTAGCGCTAGCACACACTGTCTTTTCAAGTCCTTTCATCTTCGCCTTGGGTAACTCAACTGTAGTCGTTGGATACTTTAATAACATAACAAGGCTGTAGATTAGCATTTGAAATGAAAGATCATAGGAGCACTGGAGCATTTGAGAAGATTTGTTTCAGGGACTTACTCAAGAAGCGAAAGAAAAGGTGGCCTATTGCCGGCAAACTATTTCGAAACTCGTTCACATTTTTGGATATGAAATTTAATTTCTTTGAATTGTTTTCAGATTTGCTGAATGCTTTTTATGGTTTTTTGTTTTATGGATTGATTTAATTGTTGGTGTTTGTGTCAGCTGTGGCGGTGGTGCATGGAGGTTTGTAATTGTGGGGACAGCAATGGCTTACAAGTGTTGTGTTACAACCGTGATGTTTCAATGGGCGGCGAATATGTAACACACATGGCCTAGAGAAAGAAGAGGGTTAAGGGTTGAAGGATCGAATCCAGATTAAATTAGGTTCGACTTGAAAATTAAATTAATTAAATAAATAAAATTTATATGGATATATACTATTTAAAAATATAAATTACTAGATAAGTTTCTTTAACATTTGTTAATTAGTTTTTAATAATTTCCTCTAATTATTTTATGATATAAAAATTAAATGGACCCAAAAAAGTCATTAGCTACGTATGAAATAGAAAGGCCCAATAATTTCCTTCTCATTTTCTTCACGGGCGGCCTTCTTCTCAATTTTATGCCGCAGCGGCTTCTTTCTATTTTTTTCTCGGCAGCTTATTTTGCATATATGTGCATATAAATTAAAGTCTTTCACATAACTTGGAACAAGTCGTCGAAGCATTGTTGGAGATCTTTTCTTTATACTTTATACTTTTTTCATTTTTTTTAAAAGCTAGTCAAAAAACTCGGCAAAATTGTACCTGGATTACTGGTTTTTGGTCAAATCGATCATTTTACCAGATTTTTGTAACTTCAGTTAAAATGCAATAACCGAACTGGTTGTCGAACCGATTCACGGTTTTTTTCGGTTGAAAAAATTGTTATGAGTTTTATATTTTGTATAATAATTTAACAAAAGTAACAAAGTGTTAACAGTAGGTTTAAATTCTTACAAAAGAATAAGGATTGTTACAAAATGTGTAAAATAATATTTTAAGAAATCAAATATATTGAACAGTAAAATGGAAAATAATTTATTTTTAGGTAGAGCATGAAATTTTCCCATACTTAATTGGGAGTATTTGGGAGGTCACAATGGGTTTTAGGATTCTTGAATGTAAAAAGTGGATTGAGCGTGATTAATGTTTTTTTTTTTTTTTTAAAGTCATTATTTACGATATTTAAAAATAAAAAAATAAAATTGAATATTAAAATTGAGATTTTGAATATTACTGCACCTATTTAATGTAGATTAAAATTAGATTTTTAATATATTTTAATAAAAGTTGATTGATTTCCACGAAATTCTTTCCGGTGTTCCTAAAATTCAGACCATTTCGACCCTTTATCTCTATCCTGTCGATGGTTGAGGTACTTGAATAAGTACTGTACACATTGTCAAACTCTTACACGAAAACAATAAATAAATAAAGTTAACAAAATTACTACAGAAAGTTGTATTTTTTCAATTCCATAAATAGTAAATAAAAAGAAGCTAGGTATATATAAAAAAAATAAAGAGCCCATTTGTATGCAAAGATGCAACGATGAACCTCTCGTTTCAACTTTCAGTAACGATGAAATCGTGCTACAAAATTATTATTTGCCTCACTGTAGTATTATTTGAGTAAATTTTCCCATAATAAGTGGAATACGCCATTAGTCTCATCGTGTTTGTTTCTACCGATTTTTCCATTTGTATAGATGATTGGGCCCCCTTCGTTTATAGATGGGCCGCGATTTGTGCAAAAACTGCTTCTTTTTTCAAACAATCCAGTGATAAAATATGGGTAATTAGCACATATCGTCTTTACCTTTCATTGTTATTGTGGAAAACTTCTTTACTTTTTATTTTTTGATATTTTCACCCTTATTTCTATCTTTAATTGCGCAAAAGATAATTTTCAATTCTCAAATAAAAGTTGTGAAATAACGAATATACCCTTCTGTTTGGAAAAAAAAAAGAAAAAGAAAGAACTAAAAATGCGTTTGATTGTCAATATTTTTCATAAAAAATGTGTTTTTTCACTTAATTTCCTACTTTTGTGATGTTTGATTGATATTTTTTTCCATGAAAAATATTTTCTTTAGTGAGATGTTGTCTCTCTCTCTTTCTCATCTATCCACCAACAAAATTGGACAAGTATAATATTTTTTTACGTTAAAAATTAAAACAATTAAACACATATAATTAATAATTTACATACAAATAATATATAGACAATTGAATTGCCTAGAATTTATATTTTTTTCATACAAATTTCATACTTGCAATCAAACGCACTTTAATTGAAACAGTAATTCCAATTTTTTTAAAAAAATGCAAATAAGTTCCAACTAAATTATTAAAAGGGTAATTAACGCATAATGTCCACACCTTTCATTTTTGTTTTTGGCATTTTTACTCTTAATTACTCATTTGATTGCGCAAATCATCATTTTTATCTATGTTCATCCAATTTCTAAAAAAAATTCGTGAGATGACAAATATACGCTCCTATTTAGATTAAAAAATAATAATAAACTAATTACAACTATAGTTCCAAATTTTTTAAAATCTCCAAACGAGTCCCAAATAAAATTTTAAAAAATTAGAAATAATTTTTTTCTTTTTAAAAAAGTGCCAACAAGTCCCAAATAAATTATGATAAAAATTAGAAATAAAAAAATTTTTAAAGTGCAATTGAGTCCCAAATAAATTATTAAAAAATTAAAAATTAATATCTTTTTTTAAAAAATGTGCAAACGAGTGCCAAATAAAATATTAAAAAATTAGAAACTAATTTTTTTTTTTAAAAAAAAATTTTAAACGAGTCCCAAATAAATTATGAAAATGTTAGAAATAAAAAAAAATTTAAAAGTATAAATGAGTCCCAAATAAATTATTAAAAAATTAAAAATTTAATTTTTTTTTAAAATGCAAACGAGTTTCAAATAAATTATTTAAAAATAAAGAATAAAAAAAATTAAAAAGTGCAAACGAGTCCCCAATAAATTATGAAAAAAATTAGAAATTTAAAGAGTGCAAATGAGTTCCAACTAAATTATTAAAAAAATATTAGAAATTTAAAAAAATAAAAAATACAAACGAGTCCCAAATAAATTATTTGAAATTTTTATTTTTCTAATTTAAATAGAAGGTATATTTGTCATTTCATAACTTTCTATTGAAAAATTTGATGAAAATGGATAGAAATGATAGTTTCCACAATCAAATGTAATTCAAGGTGAAAATGTCCAAAAAAAAAAAAAAAGATAAGAACATTATGTGTTAATTTCCCTTTTAATAATTTATTTGGGAATTGTTTGTATCTTTTTTTAAAAGATAGGACTATGATTGCAATTAGTTCTTTTTTCTTTTTATTTTATTTAAACGGAATTGTATATTCCTCATTTTACATCTTTTAATTGAAAAAATTTGATGAAAATGATTTTTTGAGCAATAAAATGTGAAAATAAATGTGAAAATGCCAAAAAAGAGAGGAAATAACATATTCCATAATAATAACGAAAGATAAGAACGTTGTGTACTAATTACCCATAAAATATCATACTACATTTTGTCAACTAAGTGGGCAAATTCTTACTAGTGATGGCAATTTTACCCGCCCCGTCCTCGTAGGGCCCCGCCCCGCACGGGGTCACGAAGGAAAAAAAAATTAATTAACTAAAAAATAATAATAATTAATTGGATTTTTTTTTTAAAGAAACGGGGTGGGAAACGGGGCAATCTCTCACCCGCTCCGTTGCTATCACTAATTCTTATGCACAACCAACATGATCCCGTCCCGAACTAGCTCAGTCGCTATTTCTAATTCTTATGCACAACCATCATGACTTGTTTCCACACATCATCTATGTATCCATTGTGACTCGAAATAATGCATTCCAAGTACAACAACGAATAAATAATGAATAATGGTTAATTTTATCGGTTAAAATTTAAAAAGACGGGTGAATCTATTTTTTAACTTTACCCGGAGCCCATGGTCCGAACAAGACAAAGTCCTAGGTAAGATTCGGGAACTTTTAGCTAGTAACAAGAGAATATGCCACACACGACTATTTTGCGAGGAAGATTCGTTCGTTATAATTCGCATCTCCTTCCTCTATATAAACCCAAGAACTGACCATTTTCTCTCTCTGCCACGGATTCACACTTCTTAGGTAACTAGTTTTCTTCTCTCTTGAATATTTCTAACAAAACCATCTATTTTGATTTTCCTTTTTCTTGATTTTAATGTTGATGTAATTAGTTTTGGGTCTCTGATTAGAAACCCTTCTGGGGTTAATTGTTCTGTTGTGTTTTACATGTAAATTCATGCGTTTTGGTTCAGGCATGGGAAAACTGTTGTGGGTTTATTGAGTGGTTGTTGGATTGAGTAATTGCTGTGGTCCAATCTTGTTAAAGTTTTGTATGTGGATTTCTTATTTCTTGCGCACCACACGTAGATGGGAATGCGATTTGGATCCAAAATCTGTGGATTACTTCATAGCTGGAGTTCTTGACTCTATATTGATTTATGGAAAATGCAGTTTCAGTTTTGCTAAATCTTGTAATATAAGTAATATTTTTATGCTTGGGATGAGGCGTGATGGTTTAACATGATATTAGAGTTTGAAGTTCAAGTTTCATCGATATCCATTTATAAAAATGTGCACATATCTTGTGGTTGAGGAAATAAGTGAATCCAATGCCCAGCGCAAGTTGAAGACTAAATTTTAATAAACAAAAGTGTGATCCATCTAACGACTTAAAGCTTTAGATTAGGCAGTTTAATAGTCTGTGTAAGTCATCGTTATTACATATTTAAAGATAAAGAGAAACAATTAACATTTAGAATGTTAACCTGACTTGGGATGGGTAATTCTGGTCACGGGTCACCTAATGTTGTTTCTGTCATGGAAACTCGGAGAATGTCGAACTCATGGGAAAAATATTGGAAGAGAAAGGATTTATCTTGTTCCTCAAACATCTGAAGTGTACAGACCTGACCTATAAACCGACGTAGAAGGGGCATTAGAGAATGGATGTAGAGCCAGATTACTGAAAGCAAGGTTTATTTGGAAAATGAAGCTTTCGAAAATTCCCAGTTAAGAATGTTTTATAGCAAGAGCAAAAGAAGAGTGTCGTATGAGGAAATGACTTAGGTACAAACTATTTCTAGCAATATTGATATAATTAAGCTATATGTTTAAAAAAAAATTGTAGCATTCTGCTAATTATTCTGAGTTTAGTGTGCTTCCAACCTTTCTATATTAGTATATTTTTGGCTTGAAACACTAGCACAGTTCTTTTATTGTCTTATTGAAGTTATTACTTAATTGTCGTACAGTGATTCAAGAATTGGTGCACCCACACTTCTCCGTATTGAAATTTGTATGTTATCACTGGCAATCAGTTTGATTCAATCGACTGGTTGCCAAGTAGCATATGACTCCCGAGAGTGCATTGAATCCCAGTACTACCTTAAATGGATTGCGTGAAGTGCACCTGGTGCCTCACTCACCATTTGCGTATGAAGAGATAAAACATCATGGAGACTTCCATGAATCTACTTATGGAAGATCTGACTTTAGCTATAATCAAAGGCTAAGTGTACAGTAAGTGAAGAGATTTGAGATTTCATTCTACTTAACATATGATTGTACAATTTAAAAGATAATAATATTTATTTTATGGGAAAATTTTAGAGAGAAGATCTTATTTACCAGGAATGTATGGCAGCAAAGACCTGCTTGTCTAAGGCCAATCCATGGTTGCATGAATGGTAGACAAATTCATCAGTTGTTTTAGATGAAGTGTCTTCTTGATACCTCTACTTCCATTTTGTATGCTAACATAATAAATTTTTCCTGTTAGGCGATAAACATCTTGCAGAAACAGTCGTTAATGTTCTAACTTCACTTCCTTTCATTGCCCTTGGAATCCAGGCCCCAAGGTTAGATTTTTCCTTATGGCATGTTTGGTAGGTAGAACTAGATAGCGCTAAACAATATTAAAGGTCCAAATAAAACCTAAAACTCTAGTTTATTATAACTATTGAGTCATGTTTCAAAAAATATAAATAAAAGGTCTATAGTCCTATCCAGTATTATATATCAAACGTGCATTTAATTTTTTAATAATGAGTACAGGAGCTATATATGCTTATCACCTTGTATGTCTTGCTTTGCTAATGCTGCAGGAGGAATTTGAATTGTAAACTCTACGCTAATTCATTAATTGGAGTGGGAATCGCTTCCAGTGTATACCATGCTTCAAGAGGAAAATTGAGGAAGTATCTCAGATGGGCTGACTACACAATGATAGCCACAGCAACTGTGGTGAGTATAAATTATTGAATCATTCTATAACTTCAAACTTATTTTTATGGGCTTTAACTTCGAACTTATTTTTATACGCCTGTCGCATGGGATTAGGAAATGTTCTTAAATTATGCCTAAAGCCTGCTGAACATGCGCCAACACTAAATGCATGTTTGGTTCGCAATATCGTGGAAAAATACGGTAATTGTATAACGAATAACATTTAAGCTTCTTTTTCTTTGTAATACTCTCCAGTGGTGTAGAGTCCATCCTACCAAATAGACCATGAGAGACAATTTATTTAGAATATTTTTAATACTATCTGTATAAATGCGGTTTCTATATTTGTTTTGTTATGCGGTTAACTTACATAGAAACCATGAATTAATTCTTCTTGCAGTGTCTATCTAGGGCACTTAGAAATGAGAACCCAAAGTTACTGATGGCAGCTTCAGCTTTCTTTCTACCAATTCAGCCTCTGATGGTGTCAGCAGTTCACACGGGGATCATGGAGGTAGGCGTATGCACTTTATATATTTAGTCAACTGAAAATCAATCTTTTATCTCTTTTCAAAATTGATTAGACATAATCTCTAATCGAGAACCTATATTGGTTTAATTGCAGAATTCGATATAATGATTATTAGTCCTCCTGTAATGAAAATAGATTATTTTATGAAAATATAAATTCTTGTTTTTCTGTCCACTCGCTCACATGCACGCTCGACCTTCTGGTGACCAATTGATGCAGTAATAATAAGTGTGGGTTGTAAGTAGGGAGGGCGAGGCGATTCTGGTCTCTGCCTTCATATAATGTCAAGTCTTTATTTCTTTTCCACCACAAATACATGCCAACTGTGACCGAGAATTTCCAACGGGAAAACTATGTTGCTGAGAGCAACAGATTCTCCGACAGAAAATATTAAAATTATTAACACTGGAATTTTTGTCTAAACATTCCATCTCTTGAGAGTAAATTGGAAATTCTTCACTGTCTTTTTAAAACAATAGGAAAAAAAAAAAAAAATTACTGACAGAATTTCCAACCCTGAAAGTCCGTCAATTCTAAAAATCATCGCTATTAGGGATGGGATTCAAAATTGGAAGTGATCTTCTTTCTGTTTGTGAATTTCACTGATCATCATTTTTATGGTTTCCTGACTGAAATTTGGGTTTCAGTGAGGGAGCTGAAGCCGTGGATTTTTTTTTTGGGTAGTTCTCTTCAACTTTGTTGATGTCTTGACGATAAATATTTCTGATTTGTCATCCAGGTCGCATTTGCAAAGAGAGCATTTCAAGATCCGGACCTCAGGATGGTACATAACGTGCATAAGATGTCGTCATTGTTAGGGGGTGCACTTTTCGTTGCCGATGACTTACTTCCTGAAACTCCATTTCTACATGCTGGTTGGCATCTTGCTGCTGCTGTTGGAGTTGGCACTTGTAACAAGCTTCTCAACTAGTCGAGAATCCTCGCTAATTTGCCGAAATAACCTGTATAACTCCCATGGATTTTTCAAGAGTGCCTTGAAATAGTATAATGCTGATCCTACCTATAAAGGGGTTTGCATGTGTAATTTATACAAGCTTTGTAAATATTGTATTCAGCTTGAACTGTACAATGCATAATATGAAGATGGCAATCCATGTTGCCTTGTGAACAAATAATTGTTTGAGAAGGATGAAACGTGTCCATTTTATTAAACATTGTTCTTTTTGTTATTCACTATTTCATAATTCAAAACGCTTCTTGTATAATGTATGACCTTTGAAGTTCACTGTGTATCCAAATGCTATCGATCCTTTACGATTGCATTGAGATGCTCTTACTTGAAAATATACAGTGGCTTCCCGACTGAAAGGTGTTTAAAAATCAATATAACACATCAAATTTATGTACATGTTGAGAATCTTACTAATGACGAAGCTGGGGATGTTACAATAGTTTTCTAGCTTATTATGCGCAATGAAGCAATCGAGAATGAGCAATGACTCTATATTTTTTTATTACCATTTAAGAATTCAACCCCATAACTTCTACGTACATTAAGCAAAATTAGAGATGAAATTCAAATATATTTAAGTTATATATAAGAATAGCAACAATAGAATTATATTTCAAGAAAATATCCTAGTTTATTTGCATTTGAAGTAAATTATTAATTTATGGTGTGAATGAGTCCATAGATCAATATTATTTTCTTATCAATTTATCACAATTAATAAATTATTTCATTAGCCTAAGTAGGGATCGAGAAATTTTATTATATAACAAAAATTCTTAATTCAAAAGTATAAATTTATAGAGGTAATTTACAATATTATTCATTCAGGACCATTGGTGCATATCCGACACTATAAACTCAATGAAATGCATGATTCAACAATCCTTCAAATAATATAATCAACAAATTCAAAAAAATCACACATTATACTAAAATGTAACATATTCTAATTTTAATATGAATTGAAATACATATGGTTAATAGTTCACTGGCTCTTTGGTTGTGCGTGTTAAGTTTCTTAGAACTTCAATGTTAGCCTTTTTGGTGATGCATACACAAATATTTTAAGGACTAGATCACTAATTTAATAAGCTCCCGTCTGGTAAAAATATTAAAATTTTAATTTTAATTTAAGTCAAAATCAACAATCAATTTTAATCTCATATTTTGTGGATCTACAACTTTTAAACTACACATTTCATTATTTTTTTTTTTATCAAAATCTACCAAAAACTAAGTTGTCAAATAGAGGAATTCGGTTTTAAATCAAGATAGCACTTTGCTTCAGACTAAGGTGTTTCAGATGCTTCTATCTGCTGCATGACAAAAGGCACATAAGGGTTTGTTGCATTCAGTTTTTTGTACCATCCTCTATCTTAACTATCTCTTAAAAACTCTCTTTGATTCTTCTCTTTGTGAGACTCTTTTACGTGATCTTTGAAAATTACTGCAGCTCTATCACAAGTAATGACTGCTTCAACCAATAACTTAATAATTATTTGTGAAATTGAATGAAAATAATTGTTGGTAGTTGATAGGAAATACAATCACCAATTGGACAGAGAGAGAGCGAGAGAGATGCCTCAAAAAGGAACTCGAGTGAAGTGTAACCATAATGGGGTTGATTTCAAGTTCTTGGAGACAAGAAACTAAATTGTGGGAGGTTGGAAATATAAAAAGAATAACGACGCATATAAATAATAGTTGATTTAGTTGAGCAATAAATTATAGTTGCAATAACGGTTCATCGAGACTTGAGTTGTTAGATCTAAATATGTTACTAGGTCATCTTTCTTGACCTTTCGATACTAGAAAAGTGTCAATCCAATACATGATCTTACAACTTTATGAAGATTGTGTTTTTAATGAATAATCATTCCAATCTAGTACTACATATTGTAACTTTTTTGTGAAGTACTACACATGGGCTTTTGACATTATGGAGACCAGCGTTTTAATAAGAATTATGCTTCTTATACATTATGTCCTGACATTAAGGATGACATTTTGTTTGTGTCGAAAATATAGTTCTTGATTGAAAAAAGTTTTATTCAAATCAATGTACAAAAATTTGTCATCAAACTCACATGATCTCAAACTTAATATACCTGTAGCATGATTGTTTCAACAAATTGTCACTCGGTGTTGTAAAATTTACCAACTTTAAAATGTATATATTAATCGATAATATATTAATATAAAATTATTTTAAATCAAATTTTTATAATTTTAAAACATCAAACGCATTTTCTAATTTCTTTATCAAAATGATAAATCAAACATGTTTGTAGCAGTCTTATAACACACTCAAAATCAAAAATTGAAAATGAACTCAAAACTTCAATATTCAAGCAAAAACCAAACAAAAGAATTTCTTGATCAGCGTGTACTCAGCTGTTTAATCAACGCATGGAGCAGGTGTAGCAGAATTGTAGCAGAGGGTTGAAAAGAATGAAATCTGTCCATTGAAAGATGCAGATCAAGAAAATCCAAAGCATTTTCTTGACCTAAACCTCAGCATATCATTGCCATTCAAGAATGATGATATGGGAACTCGTNGAATGAAATCTGTCCATTGAAAGATGCAGATCAAGAAAATCCAAAGCATTTTCTTGACCTAAACCTCAGCATATCATTGCCATTCAAGAATGATGATATGGGAACTCGTGAAAATGGAAAAAATGAAAATTCAACTCTAGAGCTCTACCCAATTTGGAGAAATGACGAGAAGGACCCTTAATTATATCAAAGAGAGCCACTGATTTTACAAGCATGAAAATCACTCCAAATA
>CAIGRP010050734.1:0-10950 GCA_903798385.1 Fraxinus cuspidata
ATCCACGTCAGGAAGAACACCGAAGTTGTTTTCGTTACAACATCAAAGATAAAAACATAGATCAATTTATAAGAGTTTGGACTACTCCTCTTAATAAAATTGATCTGTTAAGATGAAATGTCAAATCTTAATATGGTATCAGAACTCATTAAACTCCAACAAACAATACGATCTAATTAAGACTAAAAAAAATTGAGTACGCGAATTTCAAGATTGGTCTGTTCAAACGAACTACATCTTGCAGGGACATATTAAGAGATAAAATCACATATCGAATAAAGATAAAAACATGGACCAATTTATAAGAATCTGAGCAACTCCTCTTAATAAGATTGATCTTTTAAAATAAAACCTCGAATTTTAACATTTACATTGACAAAACCATCAAATGACTAGCATTACTTAATCAAACACTTGACATACTAATCTAAGCTTTCAACAACAAACATATACCAAATATACATCTCCAACGATAAAAAAAAATGTTGTGAAATGCACCACAAAAGACGACGACAACAACAACAACAACAATAACAAAGGTGACTATGGTGACAACGAGGAAGGATGTCAGATATCTTACAAATTTTTTTCAGAAATCTGGCCAACATATATAGTAGTAAAGCATAATTGGACAAGTAACATTTCATAAAAGCATATTGGAATTTATCAAAAACTTGGATGTGTTGACAGCCTACTTACTGTAGTTGGTTTCTAGTAAGCGAGGAGGCAAGAAGTATGAGTATTGTAAAATATTCTTCCTCACGACAACTATGCTAGGAACCCAAGCAGAATACTTGACATTAAGGGAGTATATAAGCCAGAACTCTGATTCTTCAGCTTGACTTCCATTTTTCTTATTAGGCTATCAATTGAAAATTTAAAGAACAAATCTTTTTTTAAGGTAAATGAACCCAAAAATTATTTAAATTTATTTTGTGAATATGCCCACATTAGCCATTAGGTCCAAGAAATGAATTCAATAGTACATAAATATAATTAACTTTTTCCTTTAATAATTATATCAAACGTTTCTATCCTATCAAAATCACGTGAATCGATCCTCAAAATTTATTTCTTCATGTTTAGTTCTTCAACTCTTGAGATTTGTAACATCTTGCTCCTACTAGTTTCTATCCATATTCCCATTAACAAGTTGAAGTTTTATTAAAAATACGTTATATTCATATTTTTAATCAAAATAAAAAATTTAAAAGCCGACTTGTTTCTGTACAATCATCGAATACACTCTCCTCCCCCATATCAAAACTGTCATTTCACGTACGACCAAGTAAAGCGCATGAGGGAGGAGAGATAGGGTTGCAATATACTTTTATTTCAAGAATGTCGATCGCGTAAGAATCGTGTCTTTTTTACATCTGAACCCATAAGAACCCACTTACTACATCATTTAGGAATCAAGAACTCGATTTTCGTCATTAATACTCTATAGCTATACGTGTATATAAAGGAGCAATGACTAGACCAAACACATCACATTATTGAGGTATTTATAACTTATAATTGTTGTTGCCGGGGCAGCTGTAACAGAAGATGCCATGTTCTGGCGTTGGGCCTGACAGCAGGCCAATTTTTTGTGTCTACCAATAACTCTGCAGATAAGTCTACCGCACCCCCCCACCAAATAATTTAACCCACATGGAAAAAATAACATGTCCACTTCAAATGCGAATCCAATATGCCTTTAAGCAGACAAGAATTGACATCAAATAAATCCATATTTCAACTACCACAGATAGGTAGAAATATTGCTATATAATTTGTGTGAAATAATGCAAAATAGCATAGCTTTAAGAGTGCTCGACTATTTGAGAAACGTGTCGAGTTGGATTAGATGGCACAAAGCGATTGATAGTGGAACAAATCTTAACGTCCGACAAATTAATCGAGGTCAATTAGCAATTTAAAAAAAAAAAATTAATGAATTTTACTTGTATAAACATTGTGAGACATGGGTTGTTGAAACAAAGTAAATAAGAACAAAAACAATGGCTTGGCTTGTCTACTCTGTTAATGGTGATTGTTCGTTTTGTATCGTTTCGAAGGAGAATCTAGAGATGTGGGTGAACAAGGCGGTGTTGGTGAAGAAATTGATGATAGATCGGAAGATGGTTCTGGTGAAATTGAGGATGTAGGAGAAGGTGACGACGATGTCTCTTGTAACTTTCTCTTGTTAGATTCTCCGTCTTGACTCTTCGTCCGACCTTCGCCAAACATGTAGCTCTTCAAACGCTTTACGTCAGATAACTTAACGGGTTTTACTATAAAATCCTCCGCTCCTTCTTCCAAACATCTGATATTAAATAACAGCTGATTAGAACAAATTACGAGATCACTCATCAGGGAAGAGGGCACGATTAAATTATACAAACTTTAAGAAAACCTAAATTCAAATATTGATCTTTATCTCAATCAAATTAGTTTATAACATATTCTTTGCAGAGATTAAAATTAGCAATCTTTAAGCCGAATTTAAACATGGCCAAACGCGACTTAAATCTAATCAACTTGGCTGATTTGCATACTACAACGTTTCTTGAAATTTAAATTTGGCAATAAAAATAGGAGAGAAAAATGTGTAGACCAGAAAAATATACCTGTCAATTCGAGTTACAACATTTTCAGATGACATGATCACAACTGGAATTTCTCTAAATGTAGATGAACCCTGTTGAAATTTAAAAAAAATTAATTTTAAAATAATTATAATCTAAAAAATTAAAAATTATATGTAACAAATTTCATAACAAAATTGAACCTTAATTTTCTTCAGCAATTCATAACCAGTCATTCCAGGCATACAATAATCTGTGATTATCAGATCTACTTTTAAACCCTGAAGATCAAAATTAATCACACATCAATACATTAATTAACTCACTCAAAAAAAAGTCCTCATAATCAATTATTTTAAAAAAATACTTATAATAATTAATTATTTACTCACATCAAAACCAACAGAACTTTGTTCTTCATCCAGTCCTAAGAACTGCAAAGCCCTCATCCCACTATCCACTACTGTAACTGCAATTGCACAAATAATTAGTATTTCATTAAATTAAGAAACTTCCCAAAATAATTAAAAAAACAATTTATCAAAATTTACAAACCTTTACAGGAAGTGATTTTGAGCAATCTCTCAATGACTTTCCTATCAACAAAACTGTCATCAACGGCTAATACATGGACTTCATCAGAATCACAAGATGATGATAAATCATCATCAAACCGTTCATTCTTCTCAAGCCTTCTTAATCTTGAAAACACAACATTTTTAGCCATTTTCAGTTCTTGGAGAAAATCTCAACAGCCCAGATGATAAAAACCAAAACTTTTTTCCTTTCAAAAAAGCCCTTCAAGTTTAAAGCTGATATAAGAAAGAAAGAAATGACCAAAAGAGATTTGCTGTAATGTAATGGTGAATGAATCTGTCTGTATCAAAAATATATGGTATCACACGTCTTTTTCGATGTATATATGAAGAAAAAGAAGTGTTCAAAATCAAATCCAATGAAATCTACTTTTTAATATTTACAAAGCATACTGGCTACTGCTGAGATTCTGAAATCCACTTTGGTGGGGATCCGATTTTCCATATCTGGGAGAGTTTTTCGAGTTTTCTGCATCAGATACTTGATTTTCTCGCGGGATTTTGATGAAGTTGGAGGGGTGCTGTAGAGTGGGAGGTGGGGTTAGGGTGGGTGTGGACTACTCTAGGAGTGAATTGAAAATTAAGCAGTCAAAATGGGAGGATGGAATTTTGGGATAAATTTACAGATAATTACTGCACTGGAGTTATGCCAAACTGCTGCTTTTTTTTAAATTAACTTATCTTTTACTATTGATGTGAAAAAATCTTTACCTTTCATTTTTTACATTTTCACTTTTATATTCATTTTTTATTGCGCATAAATTTTTTTCCATCAATTTTCTCAATTAAAAATTCTGAAATGATGAATATATATTTATCTTTAAATAAAGCAACAAGAAAAAGAAAGAATCAACTACAATCATAGTCCCATTTTTTTTCAAAAGTGCAAACGAGTCTCAATCAAATTATAAAAAAGATAACTAACACATAAAGTCCATACATTTCACTATTATTGTGAAAAATGTTCCTAACTTAGAATTTTGTGTCATTATTACTTTTAATTACATTTTTAATTGCGCAAACTATCAGTTCTATCAATTTTCATTCAATTTCTTACTAAAAACTGTAAAATGACGAATATACCATCATATTTAAATTTTTTTTAAAAAAATAAAAATAAAAGGTCTATTAACCACTGGATTTGCAATAGTTTGGAAAAGAAGATGAATGCAAGGTGGACAACTGTAGGTGAAGGAGATGTAGTGGGATTGGGAGAGAGAAGAGGGTGATGACACCATGGTCGTTGCGGCAAGGAGAAGAGGAAGATGAAGATGGGTGGGCGTGGGTAGGGCATATTTTCTTCTTTTTAAGTTTAATTGTTCTAATTATTTGGTTTTTTAATTTAATTTTTTAACTTATTTAATGTAAAGAAAATACAAACTACCATTTTGTTCTTTTTAATTTGGTCAAAATTGATTAAATTTTGAATTTTCTGATCAGCTAACAGTTTTCCATCCAGTTGGACCTAAAGTGCATATTTTTGAAAGGTTTAAGAC
Source organism: Fraxinus cuspidata (assembly GCA_903798385.1). NCBI lineage: Eukaryota > Viridiplantae > Streptophyta > Magnoliopsida > Lamiales > Oleaceae > Fraxinus > Fraxinus cuspidata. The sequence continues at coordinate 4,666 of CAIGRP010050734.1, forward strand.
TATGATTGACACAAAGTAAATAGTAAAGTCTGCAAAAAAGTGAAAGTTATGAACCGCGGCTACAGTTTTTCCTATAATCCAATAGTACTATCAAACCACGAATCAACGCATAACAAGTTTCATACACGTGTATTGTTATTTGTTACCACCTATAAGAGTAGTTTAACTTTTAAGTAAATTATTCATGAAATAATATGTACCTGTGATCAGAATTTTAAAAATTATTTTAGTACATTTATTTACTTTGATTCTATTCTAATCAAATAAAAACCAATGAAATTTCATGTGGCCGAAAACGATAAGAAGGGGGAACCTGTAATAGTGACAAATAATGAAAATAAATAAGCCAAAGAAATCGAAGTCAAGATATCAATCTCAGATAATACTTAATTAATGGTTCCAATTCATGTTGGCATCTTTGTTAAATTACTTCATCGAGTGCCATATGCCACCTCGAGATAATGACCTCTCGTATATTATTTATGGTTTTTATATTATAAGTTGACTATTTATGGTAAATTCATTTGACATGAATTCTTTATTAAGTCTAAGCTTGGTCCTCACTTTTTCAAAAAATTATTTTCAAATGTATATTATCCGATAAAATAAATTTATACGCAAACTTAAAACTTTTTTCTTATTTTTTAACCACACATCATCCAACAAAATACTATTTTAAAATGCATTTTAATCCAAAAATGGGGCTCAAACAGACACTAAGTGTGTTATGCTTAATCTTATGTGTAGTAGCGTGAACAAGTCTAGTTGTCGATGTTGATGAATCACGGGCATTTGAAAAGTTAAGCACAATTTAGTAGAGCTTGAATTTTAAAACAATGAATTTTGGATTAGGTAGTTCAAGATCGCGGACAATCATGTAAAAAATTCCAACACAACACATGTAGATATGTAGTTGGATAAATGCACAAGACCTAGCACGAAGTATAATTCTAACCAAGCACGACTACGCTGGGCAAAACCCAACCCGAATCACTCAATCGGACCAATCCAATCCAAACCGATCGATTTGAGTTGATTTTTAAGTTCAATTGGATCGTGTTGGATTGAATAATCAAATTAGAGATTGGGTTGAGTTGTGTTTCGGGTTATGAATTAAAATCCAACCTAGCCCAATTCAATACAACCTGATAAATTAAAAATAATAATATTTAAAATAAAAAATTAAATAGACACGATGGTGAAGATAAGAGAATGATTTATAATTTGTAAACGTCCATTTTTTCTTTTTAAACTGATTAACATGAATACTATGCACAAATGCAAAATTATTTAATAATAAAATAAAAATTAAAGATATGATGGTGGAATGAATGAATCATAAAAAAAATTTAAAAATAAAATATTTTTGTAATCTTATACTTATTTATACATTATTTTTCAGAAAGAATTTCTTATATATGTATTAAAAATAAATGAAGTTTTTCAAGTAATTTCAAACTTTGAAAAATTATCTAAATTCAACAAAAATAATTGAATCCAACTTTTATTGGATCGAAGTCCGAACCGACCATCCCAACTCAATCCAAATCGACCCAAACTTGATATGTTTGGGTCGGGTTGATTTGATTCTAGATTAAATCAATCATGTTGGGTTGTGTTGGTGTTTGGATTGAAAAAAAAATTGACTCAATCCAATTCAAGCCCACCCCTAATGCACGATACATCACTTGAAAATTTTGGAACACGACGACCCACTTTACTTAAGAGCGAAATCTTGAAAAAAATAGCTCCTAAAACTACATAATAGTGTAACCCATGTCATGTATTGACCAAGTTTCTTCTTCTTTATGCGAGTCAACTTTTACAATTTCTACTTTAATTATATATATATATATATATATATATATATATAATGTTGAATTTGTTACTTTTAATCGTGTTGTAAAAACTAAGAAAGAAAAACGTCTAGATCGTTAGATGGGCCAAGAATAGAAGTCGTGTTATGACCTATGTGCCGCAGAATGCTGTAAAGAACCGTACAAAGATTAACTTGAGGGTTTCCAGGAAAATGTTCATTTAATTGCAAGAATTAATCAACGATGATTGACAAAATTTGTTGACAATTTTTTATGTGGCAAAATCAAGATAGTTGATTTGAAAAAAAAAAATTTGAATTTTTTAAAAATGAATAAATATAATAATGTCAAATCATAACGCCAACAAACCTTGTAAACACATCTTACACGTAGCATTATTGTAATTGTAATCCAATCGCAATAGAGAAGATCCGGGAGTCCCAACTAAATCTTTTAGTGGGTCCCATCCACTTCTACCCTTTATTTTGGGTTAGACTTTTATTATGTCGCCAATATATCACGAGATATATGTTACCAGTTTTCCAAGATTGATTTTCCTCGATTCGGGTAAATCTTCAGTCAAAATAAATATATTTTTAAAAAATATTAAATTATATTTTCTAAGATTTAAGATGTCATAGCTGGGCCAAAGTTGTGGGCCTCAGGCCCAATATACAAGCTTGGACATATCCATCATTCTTTTTAAAATAATAATACATATTTTACATTTCTGAGCAGTAGTTTACTTCTTTACGAATCTTTACCAACGCAATTAGTAGTGAAAATTATCGGTATTCTTCCTACGTGACATATATGTGGTGGTTTGTGATTAGAAAGTACCGATAGTTTTCACTACGAATATCATTATTCAAACCATAGTTCTGCACTTGTACAAAGAGATGGCAGGCAGGGAAAAAGTAAATTTTTACAAACGAACACAATATTCTCTAATCCCTTGTTCATATGTCCGTCTCAGAGCGACCTGCATTTGATTTGTGTCGTTAAATGTGAAATTTAATGAAATCTACATGGAATATTTTATGATAATTATGACCTTTAGACCCATTTAGCCCATGTTTGACAATAATTAAAACAAAGTCATTTTTTCTTTTTCTCATTTTCAATTATATTCTCACAATAAAATATTTTGCACGTAAACTAAATCATTTTCCTACGTTCAACCACATATTCTTCAAAAAAATTACTATTTCAGAAATCATTTCTCCCAAAAAACTCATTTTTATTGTCAAATATGTGCTTAATTTCTCTAAGAGCGAGTTTGAACTCCATTTTTTTTTTTACCAACAGTGCATTTTGGAATAATGATTTGATGAAAAATGTGTGGTTAAAAAATAAAGAATAGTTTAGATTTACATGTAATATTATTTTATTGAATAATATATGATTAAAAATAAGAAAGAGAAAAATGTATTCTGAAAATAATGTGGACTAAACAAGGGTTAAATGTGATAGTTGGGCTCGATATTATGTTTGAGATTCAATTTTTCCATCTTTTCCGATACTAGTAGTGAGCACGTGCATTACACGTCTTATGTATCGAATAGATGGTATGCATAATATTTTTAAAATACTAATATTGTTTTCAAAATAGGTGAGGTAATTGATATTGTTTAAAGAAAAATTAAAATTGTATATTTAAAGTTATTATTAAATTATGTATATAATGTGAAAATGTTGAATTAATGTTGATTGAGCTTATTTTTCCATTTCGAAGTCGAAATGTTTTTTCCTTTCTCAAGCACGAAAATAATTTTTCCATTGTGTCCTTAAACAATGTAATTTGAAAATTATTTCCCGAAAGCATTATAAAAAAATAACATATTAGTTTAATAATAAAACTTCTATAAGGAAAATATAGGCTAATTATGACATTATATAATATCTACCCATCATACAAAATCAGTTTTAAAATTTCAACGGAATCGTTCTTCTTGGTGTAGATGTCAATGGAATCTTTTCAAAGTCTGAATACTTTTATAATTGTCAAAGTTTAATATAATTGCATCTATTATAATGTCACATCATCTCTCTTAAAGGTAATTATTAAATTATAGTCTAATAAATAGTAAAACAACTAAATAAAAATCATAAATTAGAAATATTAAAAATACAAATCGTCAAGCCCAAGATGAATACAGTGATGAAATGAGATTTGGCATATAGGTGTCCATCAAAAGATGACTCCATGAATTCATAAATATAAATAAAAAAAACAATGCATATTTGCGTGAATATGATAAGATAATAATATTGTCGGGCTCCTACGTACTTAGAACGCCCAAAATTGATGTATATAGAGAGAAATTAAAATGATTCTTGATAATAGATAAATCTAAAATATAAATTTCAAACAATTAAATCCATGATATTATAAATTAAATTGAAACGCAAAAAAAAAAAAATGAAAAAAAAAAAACTTCACAATAACACTCATCAACTTGTAAGTAACTTATGTTTATCATTTAGATGAACATTATTAAAAGAATTAAAAAATAAAAATAGAGAAAAAGAAACTACATTATCTTTTCAGCATAAATTATAAACTTTGTCAAAAAAGCAAAATAACAATGTCTTTTTTGTAGAATTTGTCGTATGTAAATCGACTTATCCAAAATTCCAATTTCCAACACGAGTATATTCACGTACATAAGTATTATATAAGTTATTTTCAATTTTTGAAAAGCTCTAGCCCAAAACAAATTACTTTCATTAACAACAATTCTTACATTTAGCCCACAAAAACTTACTTTCATTGACACGGTTATAAAATGAGAAATGTTTGTATTTATAGCTATAATGATTATAATTATATTTATTATATAGTGTATATACTAACACAAAGCAATCTAGCATCTTCTCTCTCATTTTTTTAGATTGAGAATATGTTTGATGGAGAATGTGGGGTTGAAATAATGAAAAGTTGTTGATGTGATGAAAAATATTATTTTATTAAAGAATATATGATTGAAAATGAAAATGAAAATTTTAATGTGGATCAAACATGGCCTAATTATTAATTATAAAAATAGTCATCTCTCAATCACATTCACACGCTCTCGATTAGCATGAAATTAAAAAACGTAGGCTCAACAGACTCTCACCATGTTCCTTCAGCATACGTCCTCTCTGTATATTGAAATTTTTAATGTCGATGATTTAGAATTTCAACATATAGTATAATGTTGTAATAATTTAGTTAGTTTCATATGATGACAAGAATATAGCAGAAAATAATACGGGACTAAGTATGAAAATAAACAAAAATTATAAATGTTTATTGCAGTTATAATATTGCGTGGTTAATAGAAATTTTAGTAGGATATAATTATCTTATCATTTGTTATTCCGTTTTTATCTAAACATAAGTATCATGGGGATTCATATGTAACTACCAATTAAAATAACTTTTAAATAAAGGTAAATATGACAAAAATATTTTTTTCTCAAATTATATAGTAACATTCTATATACAATAATATTATTGTACAAACATATTATTTAATTGTTATGATATGTATGAAACAACCATTTAAATAAGGAAATATATATGTTATTTTTTTAAGCTGACTAAGTCAATCGAATGAATAAATTTAAGTTTACAAAAGTCCGTTAACAAAAATAATATAATATTAAAAAAATTAATTTAGGTAATTATTGACAAATGAAAAAGAAAAGGATTTTATTTTTTTAATTTCATATTGAATTAATTGAATTAATGTTATTGATTAATTATTAACAAAACTTAAATAGTAAAATTAAATAAGGATAAATTGGACATGTAGCTAAATATGTAAGGAATTGATATTATTAATTAACTATTAACAAAATTAAAATTAAATAAAGATATATTGATATATAACTAAATATGTAAGGGTAAATTGGGCATTTAATAGTTTCTCCTTAAATATTTATCTTTAAAATAGGAAGTTATGCGTACATATGCATATGATGGGTGAGAAAATCAATTGAAATTGGTCCTATTAACTTTATTTTCCAAATGAAATCATATAAAATCGCGATTTATCATTAAAATAGTAACGGTCCGTTTGATTGCAAATGTGAAAAATGGGTGGAAAGAAAATGTTTTAAAGGGAATTGATTTGCCTAGAAATTATTTTACTGGGAATTGTAATTAATTGTGTTTGATTAATATAATTTTTCATGGAAAATGTTGAAAATTTGGTGTCCGTTTGACTTCGTTTTTTATGAAAATTTCCATTAAAGTGATAATTTTTCCTACCATTGGGTCTAGAATTTGTTCCAATTGCAAAATAAAAAAAATTTGAAAAAAAATTTGAAAAAAAACTACCATATCGAATATCATTCGTTTGACTTTGTTTTGCATGAAAATTGTCAATAAAAGTGATAAATTTTTTTAACATTGTGTTTATAATTTTTTCCAATTGCTAAAAAAAAAAAAAAAAAAACAAAAAACAAAAAAAAAAAC
>CAIGRP010050735.1:0-36145 GCA_903798385.1 Fraxinus cuspidata
GTAGTCTAGCGGAGTAGACTACTGCTGCACGGTGTCCATTTCTGTGTCAAGAAGAAAGGCATCCCGTAAAACATGGACTTGATCATGAATTAAATTAACTCAAAATTCCTTAATACATTTCATTACGAATTCTCTTTCAGCTCATGAACCACTGGTAATACATTTGCTCAAAAAAAAAAAAATCATAAAATTGCAATAATTACCAAAAATAATCATGAATCAAACACACCGCACAAATACGAACAAAAATATCTTACCAAATATGCAACAATACTTAATCATAAATTAACTTTTATCTCATCTAATAAACTATATACATGATCAACTAAGTAACTTAAAACGATAACAATAATTACAAAAAATAAAATTATGAATCAACACACACAACAAAAATACGGAAAAAAGTATAGAATTCCTTTTATAGTTTATACACAACAAAAACACACGACAAACTTCATATCTATACATATAAAATACATAAAGACATGAAGTGGATAATTTCGAGGATGACAAAGTTTTTTTTTTTTGGGTACTGGACTAATAAGTAGAATAAAAAGAAATCATAAGAATTTATTTTTATATATGGATAAATTAATTGGCTCGACTGCGCTGCTCAGGGTTGTCCCCTATCTATGCTCCCGGATTATAATAATTAGTCTATAAAGTATGAGATGTAGAACAGTGAGCAAGCAAAAAAAGTTCCTATGCCTCTCTTTGTTTGTAAAATGGGTTTGGGTAATTTCTTTAAGAAACTGAACCCATCAACCTTATAAAAAATTGAACAAAGTAACTATAAGGAATTGCGTAATAAACATCAAAGAATTGAAAGTTAAAACACCAACGAAAATGGACAAAGTAACACAAAAAAAATAGATGTAAAGTCGAGGCAAGAGTTGAACACTTTATCCATAAGTTGATTTTGTCCAACAACGGTGCCTACGTACGATAGCAATCAACTCCCAAAATATAACGATTATCTAATTGTATTTGTAACACTCCAAAACACAAGAACAACAAACTAAAGAGAAAACTTTTGTACTCCTTTTGAATGAAATGAAAAACAAATTTTTATGCAAAATATTGGTAAAGAAAATATGATTTTTATGTTATGCTATGATTGCATATGAATGGGATGAAGCAAATGACGTCAAAATGGTCATATATATAGAAAATGATGGGTTGTGAATGGAGAGTCATTCCCCAAACTCAGCAATATTTACCAAGGATCGCAACTTTTGTCGTCGCTCGCCCATCGTCCGTGCGCAACTTGAGCCCCAAAAGCAGAGAGTCTATCACTTGTCCGACACTGAACTGTCGCTCGAGTGATAGTCTTAGGTGCTAAAACTTAGATTTTTCCTCTAATTTTGGACCACAATTTTTCATTCATTCGGAATTGATTTTTAATTTCCAAATATACCAATCATCTATTTGATTAGTAGATCTAGTTAATATATTTATTTTCATAATTTGACTATCGAATCAAGTTCGAATATTTGATCGAAATCGACACGAAAATCACTTTTCACCTTTTTATGATTTTATTTCACTATAACCACCTAATTGTATATAAAGTTTCACCATGGTCACCAAATTTCATATAACATTTCAGCATGACAACCCAATTTATTTTCACAATTTTCACTAATTTTAAAAGGGGTAAAAAAGTAACTTTGTATTATATATGAAAAAATAAATTAAAAAAACCAAAATAAGTTTTTTTTTTAATTTTTAATTTTTTTATTTTAAAATAATTTTTTAATTTATTTTAAAAACTTTTTAAATAAGTTTTTATTTTATTTTTCTATGTAACACTTTTTAAATTAACATTTTTTGAAAATAAGTTTTTATTTTTATTTTAAATTTATTTTATATATATAATGCAAAAGACGTTGGGTGTTCATGATAAAATGTTATATAAAATTGAGTGGTCACGGTGAAATGTTATATAAAATTAGATGATCATGGTGAAATAAAATCAAATTGGGTAACCATAGTGACTTGGATGACAATGATGAAACAAAATTAAATTGAATGGTCAATGTGACATTAAAAATAAAGTTAGGTGGCCATAAGTGGATTTAACATGTGCAACTCCGATCCTCGTAGTTTTGCCGTCGGAGTTGATTTGGAGAAATCAATTGATGATTTGGGGGGCAAATGGTGTTTGTTTTGTTTTGAAAGAGAATTTTTTTATTTTTTTTTATTTTATTTTTAGCTATGCCGATTAGGAGTGATTTGTCATTTGTTTAACGTCCATTAAACGCCCCCATCGACATTCCATCGACCATGTCAATGTTAAGATATCGAATTTTTTGAGGTGATAGATGGAATGTCAATGAAAAAAATTAGTGGGCAAGTTGAAGTATTTTGAAATTCAGTGAGCAATTTGTGAGCATAGTATAAGTTGAGTGATTTTTGAAACATTTCACTCCTAAAAACTAAACTGAACAATAGTTTAAGAGTCTGTTTGGTTCTCATTAACCCGGAAAAATGAATTTTGAATAGTATTTTTACAAAAATACGTGGTTAAAAGTAAGGAAATATTTTTGACATACATGTAAAATATTTTATTATGTAAATATGTAATTGAAAATGACAATATAACAAATCATAAAATAAATTAATAGGTGTTGAATAGTTAATTACTTTCGATTTATTAATTAAATGGCTATCCAGTAAAATTGTTTTATTATTTTTATTTTTCTGAGCCAGAAATAAACAAACCGGCACCTCAATTTCCTTTTGGTGTTAGGGCTCAACCTTTTTAATTCTCTCCTAAATGGCGAACCATCTGTACGGCTACAACCGCAACAGCTACAGCGGTGGAGGCGCCGCTGCCAGTAGTCTCTACAGCTCTCGATCCGTCACTGAACCCTACATCCCCGGCGCCACCTCATTGCTCGGTACCTCCGCAAAATACCTTAGCTCCGACGCACTTTCGTCATCCTCCGCCATTTCCTCCACAATGTTCTACAACTCGGACAGCTACTATTCAAGAATTCCTGGTTTCTCTGTCACCACTCCCACACATTCGTATGGACCACCTGGCGTCGATGTGGGGCCTGCAGTTGAGTCTACCGACACTATTTACTCTGGATTGAAACGCCCTTCTGCCGAAAGTAAGGAATTTCTACTTGTTACTGTTTTTCTTTAATTCTTTCTTTGTTGTGATCTGTTTTTTCCGTAATTTTGTCTGGCAGAACGTAGCTATGGTTCAATTGCACTGCTTTTAATTTAAATGCTGTTCGAGATGCAAAATTAATCTACAATATTCCTCTAAATGATTTATGACAGTTTACCCATGTTAGTAATGCATGTATTCTTAGGACGATGTACACAGGACTATACTGTCTCATTGGCTAGGTTCACGGCATGTTGATATTTTGAATGGGAGGGACAATCCTGTTTTGAGGCAAGGAGAAAGTTTATTGAATTTACTCTTAGTTAACTTAAAAATCAGATAATGTTTGGTGCAAAATCTTACTATTGCAGGTAGTGGACGTGTATTCAGCATGTCTAGATATATATAATCAGCAGAACATGTGAGATCAAATAACATGCTGTGTGAGATTAGAAAGGAAGATTTCTCAATGACATAGGTAGCTAATACCAAAAAACTAAAATTTATGATATTATGAAAATCTTGTCTAGGTTAGTTCAATTCATCTGGAGTAAGCAATGAACCGTTCGTGCAGAAATAACTTCACACCTGGATACAGCTGGTAGCTTGTATATGATGCTTATTTGAAAATCGATTTTGGGTTTTGTTGGGATGTTATATTATTTACAGGATAAAATAAGCGAGAGTTAAAGGTGGAAAATCTAAATAGAAATGTATTTCGAAATTTTTGAAGTGCAATACAGTTCCTAGTAAAAAGAATCCGTTTCTGTGCATATACTTAGTTCTATATAGTTATAAATACACCTCGTGTTTGCTTGATGTAAATCCTCTGCTTCGTTAAGTCAGCCTTCTCAAGGAAGCTTCAATTAAGAAAATGGCCAAGGAAAGAGAGTTGGAATGTTTTCCACGAGTTTGATATGGATTCTGATTTTAATTTTTATTTACTCATTGACGTTAAGTTTGCTTCGGGTTGAGACATATAAAATATATGGTTGTATACATAAAAATACACCCTATAATTATGTTCTTTATGTTATCAATTTATAAAATTGATTATTGGGCTGTAAACGAATTGAAAAGGCATTTCTATTATTATATGTCTAGTATAAGGTGGAGAACTTCACTGCGTAAATCCAGTCATGGGTATGGTCGTGCTGGTCACCATGAACTGATTGTTTGTTGAATATAAACTAATTTATGATTTGTCTGAAAGGATAAGAAGTCCAACTTATAAATGGATGTATCAAACTTTAATAACTTTAATCTATATGTCCACACTTGCTCTAGTATAAGATGTAAAAATCCACTATCTAAATCCACAAATGTGGTACGGCCACGCTACTGATTTTTTAACCGAATGCTTATAGAATATAATATTTATTTATGGTTAGTATGAAAGATATGGACTAGAGCATATAAGTTAATGCTTCAAACCTATATTTTTTTATTTTTAAAATATACACCAACACTCATTGGCTTCATTTCTTTCTAGTAATATGTTCTATTATTCCTCGTATAAATAAAAGTCATATTTATACAATAACGTATATTTTGGTTTCTTGTCTATATGTGTCTACTATCTACCTAGCCCTCTATCATCAAACCATTTTGGGTGCCCATAGCGCATTTGGGCAAACTGAAGCTTGGTATTCAGCAAACCCTTTAGCCAAGCGCCCTAGATACGAGAATACAAGCCATTTGCCCATTTATCCCCAGAGGGCAGGAGAGAAGGACTGTGCCTTTTATATGCAAACAAGAACGTGTAAGTATGGAGAGAGCTGCAAGTTTGACCATCCTATTTGGGTTCCAGAGGGTGGAATCCCTGATTGGAAAGAGGTGATAACTTTGCTACTTTATTCTCTATACTAGTAATTCTTCATTAATATACATATCAACATTACTTTATATATAAATCATACATCCATATTCTAGTAGTTTATGCGCTTAACAGGCTAGTTAGTTTGTGCTTCAGTTGGAATTGTTTATTACTCTTATGTAGTAATGCGTGATTCCATTTTGCTACTTTATTTTCTAATCTATTGACACACCAGCATTACTTTGTATTTAAACAATATTTCTAATATTTTAGTACTTTTATTCTCTTGTAAGTTAAGATTGTTTAATCTCTAGCAAGAATCATGTATTATTACATTGTTCTATTATTATACCTATCATTTCTTGCCCTTTGTCCACTACTAAGTTCTCTTACTTCTTCACCTTTTACCAATGTTTTGAAAACAGACTTAGACAACAACCTGGAAAAGGTTTAGGGTCAAAAGGTTCAATCGGGGTCAAACTGGAAGTAATAAATAAATAAATACACATAAACAATAAAATACTATGAAATCAATAATTTTTTAATTTTCATATTAATAATCCAAAGTAAATATACATTTATTAATGAGATTCACTATCAAGTGTAATTCAAGTTAAATTTGAAAATTAAATAAATGAAAAGATGGAAGTGGATATTACAATTTAGTTAGTTGGGATTCAAAATCATATATTTGGCTTGGAAAATGGTTTTGATGGGCATTTTAAAACACTTGAAAGAAGTTGATCTATAATACTAGTATCTCACATTGAAAGTTTATGAAATCATTTTAGAGAAGTGTATCTATTAAATGAGCATGCCATCCCAAATTCATCTGTGAGCCTTTTGATAATTATTGTGAATGAGGCCCATTAATAATAAAAAACAAAAGTTCAAAATTTTTAAATTAAAAATTAGTAAAACCGCCACTGGTTCACGGTTAAACCGACCGGTTCGGCGGGTTTTGAGCGGTTTTTATGCTAGTCGGTTAACCGGGCACGATTTGCCCGGTTTTGGATCCCGTTCCCGATTTTACCGGTTGAACCGGCCGGGTAGAGCCGATTTTAAAAACATTGCTTTTTACTATACTCAAGTTATTACGTGATGGATCTTCTTTATTTTATCAGAGGCAGGTCTGGATTGAATAGAACGGCAAAAATGATTCTATGAGTGACCCCAAAATTAATATGACTATGGCTTAGCTTATTGACGTTGATGCGTTTCTTTTCTATGTTATTTATTTACGTATATTGTACAACGATTTGATGTCTTGGTTTGGTGAGTAGTAGTTGAAACGTTTACCATGGGCTGCACTGGACAAGTATACTGATGGGATAGTATATGATACCCCTTTCTTACTTTAATCATTCACTTGCTCACAAAAGGTCTTGGGATTTTTCCATAGGGATCCCATACCTCTATGCCAAAAATAGCTGAACATATCACAAATCAGCATAACTTTATTAGGTCTAGAGGTACGCAGAAGCTGGGACTAGCAGCGACGGATAGAACCGAAATTGCTGTTATATTCAATTTGATTTCAATTTTTATTTTATTTATTTATTTATTTATTTTTGGGTCTTAACTGTGATCCATTGCAAGATAATAGTTACGTTATTGCACATAATACAAATTTATCGTTTTGCTTCTGTGATCTCTGTATTCTATCAAAATAGGGACCTATCAGATGTGTTTTGATGACGTTACATATTTAAAGAAATTCTTAAATCTATGGTACAGAATCAAAACTATGTTGATTAATTGTATAATCTCTATGTTCTTGCATTTTAAGGTTTTTGTTGGTATGTTTTCTCAGTAGGAGGATTGCTTTTATTGCATTGGAAGGTTTATTAGTATGTTTTTTCCCAGTGGAAGGATGTTTAAATTTGCCCTCTCTTTTTCTGATTGAATCTCTGTGACCATTGGATATATCGTTTTTCTTTGTCATCTATGTTTCATCATTGAGTTTTTTCTTATTAATTTTAGGTTCCGCCTGTACCAAGTGAATCCCTTCCTGAGAGACCAGGAGAGCCTGACTGTCCTGTAAGTTTGTATTGAAAATTTTCTGTTCTTTTACATTACATGGTGGTCTGTATTAACACATTTCTTTTTGTGCGTTAAACATGCTCCAGTATTTTCTGAAGACTCAAAGATGCAAGTTTGGTATTAGGTGCAAATTCAACCATCCAAAAGATAAAGTAGTCCTCCAGGTAGAATTCTTTGCCTAGGTTTAATTCCACTCCTTTTAATGTGATGAGTCTCATGACCATTCCAACTTGTTGCTTCTATTTTGGCTTCAGGGTGCTCCAGATAATGCTGATGTCTCTGCCTTACCTGAGAGGCCCTCAGAGCTTCCATGTGCGGTATGATATTAGATTTTTCTCATGAGTGCATTGCGTTATAGAACTGATTATTAAACTTTATTTGATTGAACCAGTTCTATATGAAGACTGGAAAGTGTAAATTCGGAGTATCCTGCAAATTTCATCACCCTAAAGGCGTGGAAGTGCAATCAGCTGGAGAAGAATATGCCACTGCGCTCCATAATGAAATATCTGGAGATTCAAAGCCAGTGCAACCACTTTATACCCCAGCATTGTTGCATAACACCAAAGGTCTTCCTATCAGACCGGTAATTTTTATCTTAATATTGTGCTTATTAAAATTATAATCCATTGATATTATAAATAAACTTCTGAAATTTGAATGACCTGATGAGCACCTCATTGAATGTTCAGTAAGTCTCTTGGCTAGTTTGTCATGATTTTTAGGAGTATCTTAGTTTTAGCAGACGTTCTATTCATCATCTTTGGGCAAAAATCACCCTCGTAGCTTCAAATTTCTCCATTTTATTGCTGATAACCATGAACTAGGAATTTAATATACAAGCATTATAAATTAATAGGCCATTGTGTACACTTCCTTATATGCTGGTATATATAGCAGTCCTTAGAATGTTGACTTTTCAAACTAATCACGAATTGTTCGTCTCTTTTTATGAATGATCTCTCAATCCCCATCCTCGGGCAAGGCAAGAGAATCAGAAATTTTTCCCCATACACAACTTCACTTCCCTCAATACTCTACTTTTTCATTGTTTCGTGAGGCAATCGTGCTATCATGGAGAGCGCTAGTTTTTGGGTATTTGGAGCTGGACCATACAGTTGTCATGCGGAAATTTTTACCTTTTTAGTTTGCTCTGGTGATTGGACAATTAAAAGGATTCGATCTAACGCCAAAGAGGGTATTATGATAATTCTATCTCCACGAGGCTGTTAAAAATTACATTTATTGGAGGCTAGCGGAATCTTTCAGTGCTGTTTGATGGTTGACTGGACTTCCCTCCTATGTTGTTTTGGGAAATTTATTGCAGAATTGAAATCAATAAATTTATTATCTCTCCTGAACTATATATGTTACCAAATAGGTCAAAATTTATACCTTCTTTTTGGTTCATAAAATTTTGCCTTTAAATGTGCTCTTCACTCATCTGCTTGCAGGGTGAAGTTGATTGCCCATTTTACCTAAAAACTGGCAGGTCAGTACTCTGTGTAACAACTGGAACACTTATCCTTGAAGAGAAATATAGTGAGGATGTCTAATAGCTTTGAAATGTCTTGTTTAATTATTCAGCTGCAAGTATGGTACCACATGCCGGTACAATCATCCTGATAGAAATGGTAATTGGGTGTGTTCACCATGTTTTGACATTTTTCAGTTGAACTAATGTTTCAAATGTTGAACTTTCGAAGTATTTTTTTTTTAAGTAATCAACCCTCTTGCAGCTGCTATTGCACCTGTTATAGCTTCTCCTCCTGCACATTTTAGCTTTGGAGCTATTACTCCAGCGACCTCCCTCCTTCCAACTTTTAATCCTAGGCTGACTCAGACATCGGTAAAGTGGAAATTGTTTATGCTTTCTTCTGGTTCACAATATCCTTATGATGTATTAATTGAGATTGTTGAGTGTCTGATATTTTGCACACTGCAGTTTATCGTAGATTTTTTTATTACTTTGCAATAATTGTTTCTTATCTTTTCATTGACGAGCTCATAAATATTTTAAGGTTTTTATGATTTGATCGGAGCTTATCGTGTCCCTATTAAGCTTAAGTTTATGATATTAACTGAACCATCTTATGCAGTTTTCTGCTGTTAGTTTACTTAACATAATTATTGCAGAATATTGATAATATATATGGTACAAAAAGTATTCAGACTCATTTGATTTGCAAGGTCATGTTACTTGTGTCTCTGATATTGCTTCTACTAGCTTTTGAGTGTTTATGTGATTTTGTGCTTGATAGAATGTGCAATTTAGTATTTTGAAGTTCTACTCATGAATGTTTATTTGTTTGCCTGCTGCAGCTAGGATTGGCCCCAACTATTTACCCGCAGCGACCTGGACAGCTGGAATGTGATGTGCGTGTCCACTTGATTTTCATTTAGTTCATTGATATCTGCTTTAGGAGTAATTTATCATGCAGTAATACGATTTTCCCTTTGGATTTTTTGTTGTGGACATTATTGTCTATGTTTTGGTCTTACAGTGAAGGTGTCAGCCTCTACTATATAAGCTGAAAATAAATATATGTCCACTTTGAAGTGCATTATGCAACTGAATAAGCAATCTTGCAATGAAGTTTCTTTAGATATCTGTCTCCACTATTTTCAGTGCCAGCCACTTAATATGTTTCACAGTTTAGGTCCAGTAAATTCTGTTAAAAATATGTACATGTTCTATAAAACTTCTTTGTAGTGGGGCACTTTGGACGAGAAAAATTTAAATACCTATCTGTTTGAAGCTCTATGTTCACTTCTATATCTCCACAAGTTCATTTTTCATATCATGGTTTTTTTTTTTCCCTAAAAAAAAATTCTTTCTTTCTGTTTAGTACTATATGAAAACTGGGATATGCAAGTTTGGAGAAAACTGCAAGTTTCACCATCCTATTGATCGTTCAGCACCTACAGCATCAGCAAAAGAATCTGTGCAGCAAAATGTCGAACTCACTCTTGCAGGCTTACCAAGGAGAGAGGTATCCTCTGAGCCTAATATGGTAACTTAATTATAGAACCTTTTGGTTTGTAGTCGGAAATGCAGTTGATGTCCGAAGAAAACCGTAATTAGCAATTGTTTTTGCTTCTCTTAAATGTAAATGCACTCGTGAAGGTCCTACATTGCCTACTTTTAATAATTCTGTTCGCGAACGTGTTTTACTCCAGTGAATGAGGTCAAATGCTGGAACAAAGTAGTGAATATTTTCTGCTCTAGAAATAGATCAATGTTGAATTGATCAATTTGCTTGAAGTGGCAGTGGGCAATCGATTGATTCAGTTTGTATTGTGCTTCTATTTTTGATTTTTGGGATCAGTGGATGTTCAATGACCATCTGGATTGACTATTGCTGCTAGTTTTTGCTTGGGATGGATGAAAATGGATAAGTGAAATTTAGTTTCTTCTCCTTATTGCAACTCTATGTGAAGCAATTATCATTATTGTATGTTGGAACAGTTTGCTAATAGTTGTAATGTAATATCATCTTCTTGTGATATTACCTCAAAACATTTATATTGTTGCATATTTTGAGAAAAACATAATTCTAAATGTGAAATAGAATATAAATTTTTTTAATATATTGGCACATCTTACCCCTCTGCCTGCCACCATTAGGTATCAGTGGTGATGTTCTTGCATTTCTAATTAGCTTCTTGCTAATATCCACTTCTTGAATCTCTTCTGTAGTTGGTGGGGTGTTTATGTCGTTCTTTTGTATAGTTACAGAACCAACTATTATTTTGATTTTGTTTTGTAGGGTGCAATACACTGCCCATATTATATGAAGACTGGGACATGCAAGTATGGAGCAACATGCAAATTTGACCACCCGCCCCCTGGAGAGGTCTTGGCAATGGCAACATCACAAGGGGCCTCGGCTCCTGCAGGAGATGAAGTGGAAGAGAATGGAGAGGAGGCTTAAGCTATTGAACGCAGCAATAGAATTTTCCTTAACCTAGCCAAAGATGTTTTCTTTGGCTTCTTTTTCCCGTCATCCTTTAATGTATCCTGGACATTGTGTTCCATGAACTATTTGTTGGAAAATCCAGTATGCTGTTGGGCATGGTTTTTGGCTTTTTGCTTATTGACAATTTAGATATGAAAAAATGTTTACTTGCTCTATTGACCATAGGTTTGTGTGAAATGTGGTAGGGATTCTGCATTTGGAAATGTTATACTGATATAGTCTCGTTGTATATGTTTTAGGCTGTTCTATTTGACGCGGGAGAAGGTGGAATTTGATATAACTGAAGTGGAGAGAACATGCAGAGGCTGGACTACTGAAAAAATGTTCACACTTTTCGAGAGGCACTTTAGCTGATACACATAAATCTATAATTTTATCAATTTTTTAACTATACATTTCATTAGTTTTTTATTTTTTAAAAATCAAGATTTGCCTTGTGCCCTTGTTTCAGGCGGAGCCCAATTTTTGATCGTAAATTTTGTAAAAAAATGATTTTCTTAGGGCACGCGATTTAGAAGTAGGAAATATTTTGAATTTATGTTATTTTAGCCCTTAGTTTAAAAATTTAATAAAAATTTAAATCAAAGTCAATAAAATTTTAATCATAAATTTATGTATCTAATCAACTTTTATCGAACTTTTCTCAATTTAAATTTAACAAAAGTAAACAGGGATTTATTGAGATATGATTAAAAATGAATTTGAATGAAAATAAGATTTATTTATTAATTGATCTCAAAACAGAGTTATGTTGATATGATTTCAATGGATTGGTTGAACATGGAGTTGGAGTTTGGCCGTCGTGGCGTCACTGGCGTGGCATCACGAGAGCTACGAATTTCCATGGTTGTATTTACAGGGACAATTCGCTTTGCCAATTTTCTAATTATTTTCTTCAAAAATCAACCAAAACCAAGAAGCCAGTAATATTCATTCAATTTTTCTTCTAAAGAGGCGGAAAAAGGCGTTCAATTTGTTTGCTCCTATGTTGAGCAAAATGGTAGGTGTCGAATCCCCAGCACAGTTATCACCAACCTTCAATCTAGCTCAAGCTAGAACATCTGCGAGTAGCATCATTATCAGTAGGCCAATTAGTTGCTCCAATCGCAGCAAGAATCTGAATCACAAGTTTTACGTTTCACGTTAACGCCTCATTATGCATCAATTTTCACTTCGGTTCGGAGGCAAAAATCCTAATCCCGCTCCATTTACAGCTTTTGTAACCACCTCCCGACTCTAAACCAAATCAAGTTCATTCTTTAATTTTGATCTTAGTGCTCCTATTTGAACTTTTGCTGATATGTTTTGGGCAATTCTTCAAAATGTGTTTTATGGTGTTAGGAGGATACACCAACAAAGGTTCCAGATGTTCAAACGCTGGTGAAGAGGTTCTGGAAAGTGGCCGCTCCATATTGATTTTCGGATGATAAAATTCAGGCGAGATGGTGGCTAGCTACTGTTTTTGCTCTCACTTTAGGAACTACTGGAATCAGTGTTACATTCAATTTTCTTGGCCGTGACATTTATAATGCCCTTGCAAGTATGCTTCTTAATTTTCCTTTTATATTGTGGATGATAATATTTTTCCAGTAGAATGATGGTAATCTTTTTTGATTCTGTTGATTCATGAAGACAAGGACCAAGAAGAGTTCACTACACAGTTGTACTACCTAGCTGGTTTTGCTGGTGGAATTCCTGTGAGCACGTTGCTCCGCTTTCTTAGGTATTCCTCCCGTTAGTCTTTTCAGCATTCTCGAGTGGATGTGGCAAATGCTTAATGGGAGAATTCAGTTTGCTTGTAGCTTATTCTTTAGTTATTATCCTGGCAATTATATCATGATCCTGTCTTTGGAGAATATCATCCCAGTAGCATGAGAAATAAATTGTAATGCCCGTGGATGATTCAATTAGTCCCTCTGAACACTGAACGATATACTGGCTCTTTTGATCATTTCCTTTTCTAAATTCCTCATTAAAAGAATTAGATGTAGTTTGTTGTCATATTATTTTCCCTATGGACTTCCATGGGTATTAGACTTAGCATGGAAAGGCAAATATGAAAGAAAACTGGGATAGAAAAATTTCTCTCCTCTTTCCTCTCTTATCAAATTAAAAATATTAGGAATGTTTTCCCACATATTAGGAAAGTCATGCTCAAACTTTTACATTTACAAACTTATTATTTTAAAAAAACCCTCCCTTAGGTATGCTTGCGTTTCATTTTCGTGTTTTTCGTTGTAACTGGACAAGGGAGAGGTCTTTATGGTATTTTGGTTTTAGTTCATCGACTTCGTCTTCACTGAATACATTATGCAAAAGGACTTCGGTTATTGTGGTCAAGCAATACATCTACACCTGTTCTTAATATGATATAGTGATCAACTCTGTTGATTTTATGACCGAATACTATTCTTAATATTGTCTTTCAGGTACTTGTTCTGAGGGATTATGCAAAAGATACTCTTTCTTTGAGATGGAGATCTTGGATGACAAGCTATTACATAGATCTCTATCTAAAGAATCGAACATTTTATAAAATAAAATCTCTATCAATTATTGATTACGCCATCAACGAATTGTTGATGATTTAAGTTCCTTTACAGGAACGGCTCTTGCATTTTCATTTACACTCTTCAATGCTACAGTGGACTTGATATCTTTCAGTAATATATTATATAGTATTTATCCACCTCTTTTTATTGTCCTTATGGCATACTCACTTGGTGGAACAGCTATCAGTGTCTTCCTTGGGAGGGTAATGTGCATTTTTGACAAAGGTACTAGATGGGGAATAAGTGCACGGAGAAATGCAAATTGACGGTACATGATCGTGGTAGTGACCTAAGGATGTGCTGTGGGCATAAGTGTTGTGTACGATGACATTTTATTATTTTGATTTTGTGTGATTGTTTATTGTATGGAGTTTGACGGCCATAAACACCAAATAGAAAGTAAAGCTTTCAAATAACTAATTGGTATACCTCTAGAGATGCAAATCGAGCCACTAGTGGTGCAAGCTGCAATGTGAAAACCGGAGCTGTTGACTTGACTATAATCTGCCAAGTTCCGGAGAGCTAACAAGAAATGGAAGTGCTGGCGGGCGTGGTGCAGTGGCGGTATGAAGGCAGAGGTGGTGGAGAGAAGTAGTAACTGGACTTGATTCAGCTGCTACTGAGCTCGATGCTTCTGATGTCGGAGAGCAGCGACGACAAAGTGACAAAGTTGCAGATCGTGTGTATTAACTGGTGACAATGGACAGGTGGCTAGTGAAATGAGCAGTTATCCACGAGACAGAGGAGGGCGAAACTGGATGGACAAGAAATGGACACAATGGATAACAAGTGGGTTGCAACAATTGACAAGGTAAGAACGCGATCTGGAAACTGGCACATGATGCGTGATGTGGTGGTACAGTATGAACAATAGCGAGCTCAAGTTTCAGTGGTTGAACTCGGCAGAGGGGCGAGTTTGCAGATGCGAAGATGGCGGAGGTCGATGGTGTGAGTGGTAAAGTGTTGTTATGGAGGCTACGGGATTCGAAATTTTGAGTTTAGCTTTCGGCCGGCGGGTTTGGCTACCGTGAACGGAGTGAGACTGATGTTGTAGGTTGGGTATTCTGGTGTGGTTCCGTTGCTGGAAGTGGTGTAGCCGGCTTGCTGGATTAGAGCAGAGACTGTGGCCGTCGAGGGGACGAGCGATTTTTTTTGTGTAAGGCCAACGGTGAGTTGTTGCTGAAGGGCTATGGAAGCTGGTGCAGTTGGGTGGGAAGAAGATGAAGTAATAGTGGGTCGGGTTAGTTTTTTGGAAATTATTTGGGCTTAAGATTTTGGGACTGGTGTGGTGTTTTAGGATTAATTGAGGTCAAATATTTTGTTGGGTGTACTGTGATGGGTTGCTATATATATGGGTTATTGAGCGGTGTTGATTGGGTTAGTGGTGAAGGAATTTGGGCTGAGCTAATTGAATTGGGATAGGATGTTTGTGTAAATATGATGTGGTTTATGGAGGGGTTATGGGCTGTATTGGAAGAATTGGTGTTACGATAAGCAGCAGCAAAGGTTAGGGCAGATGAATCAGCAGCAGACTTGTGTACTTTTTTTTTTGGAACTGATGAAAAACTAAAACTTCAATTCCGGGTGTGAACAATACCCCACGAACAACAATTTTTTTTTATGCTGCTACTTATCAGTGCTGCAATTTGGGTGGCTGAGGGCTGCTTTTGCAATACAGTTTTATATTGGTTTATTGTGGTGGATGGATTGTATATATGGTTTGGAACTTGAATGGTTTGTGTGGTTGAAGGTGGTGGATGGAGCGTTGGCCAAAGGAAACGCAGTGGGCTCTGATACCAAATCGACGGCGGATATATGGGAGAATTATAAGAGAAGGGGAAAGGGGAGAGAAGAAGAGAAAGAAAGGGGAAAGGGAAGAGAAAGGAGGGAGAAAGGAGGGGAAAATAGGGAATAAATTCAATTTATTTCATAATCAAAGGTTGTGTTTATTACATCGCATAACCCTCTTATATAGGGTTTCATAAAACTATAACTAAGTAAAGAAATGCTATAAAAGTTATTAAATCATAGTCTAATCATATTTCCTAAAATACGAATAAAAATTCGGAAGCTAAATAATTAAATATCTCCTATGATATTGCATCAGTACCACTTTTCAAATGTGGCATACAAAGTATGGTTCAAAAGCCATGTTTACTAGTAACTAGTAAGTGATATTTAACTTGAATTTTCCGTTGGATATTTAATATTTGAGGCTTGCAATTAAAGTTCTAATTTCTTTGTTAAACTTTTTGTCTTGATCATGCAGAGTTTGGACAATAATTTTTCTCAAGGGTTTGGACCTTAATTAGGGACACCTATGATTTTCTAACTTCTCCATGAGAGAGCAATAGTTTTGACACTTTTCAAATGTACAGGTGAGTTTGATGATGTATTAAATAGTGACACCAGAAGTGATGTTGAATCCATGGAAGAAATAAAGCGTGAATTTTGCAGTATAAACAGTTTTAGTGCGTTGAAGTCTAATGGACTTTGCCCCTTGGTAGAAGTGTTAAATTACTAAATATTGAGCATTTGACTCCATTGACTCCAAGTAAAGCAACTCTTGTCAGGTACTTGTCATTGGATATCTGTGAGAAAGATCACCTGCTGGTGTATAGGTGCATTAACAGGTTACAGGCCAAGTGGAAGTGGGAAAACTTCATTATTGAGAGCCATAGCTGGCCTCTGGAATTTTGGACAGTGAACAATCACATTCTACGACAAAAATGCCAGGGGTCCTGACTCACATGTTTCCACCTATGTGGCTTCCAGTGAAGTAAATTCTACGAATGAGAACAATCTGGATCACAATAAACATAGAGAGAGAAACTCCAGTGTACTTTTCCTTCCTCAAAAACCATATATGGTTTTAGGGACACTTCGTCAACAATTGCTTTATCCTACTTGGAGTGAATATCCAACTTTCGTATCAGATAGTAATAAACCAACTGGTATGACGTATTTTGATCTTGTTACCATGTATCTAATATTTTCTCTCATGATATGTCTGAAACATGATTTTTCATCAGTCAAAACCGGTTGTGAATTGTAATTGTAGATAACTTATCTTTGAGGCATGAACTTGTTTATTAAAATCATTTTGATATAAAAGTTTAGATCATAAATTCAATCTTTGGTGCTGGTAAATATAATGAAACATTTATTACTCCAGGGGCACATGGCATGATGAGAATGCTGCGTTCTTGGCGTAATTCGGATACTTCTCGGTATCCCAATCTGAGTTGATCACATTGGTTTGTGATGATTTCGTGTAATGCATATGATATGCTTTTAATCAATGGACAATAATAAAAAATTTATCAATCCTGTAACTGAATTTTAGGGGGTTTATATTCGAAATAAACCAATATGGATTTTTTTACTATTTGTTCTTTCCTGTTTTATCACTTTTATTTCATTATTATAAATGTACTTGTCAATAAACTTGTTTCCTCTTTTGTTGGTTGATTGAACATCAAAATTTTGAATAATTTTTTCTAATTGTTATTGTATTTTCCTTGAGACAACTTTTGTCATGGGTTGATTAGCGTATTTTATGGTGCAAGCAATCAACTGGGCTAAGAGGCATCAAACTTTCAGAAGAACTGTGTTCGAGTGAGATTGGAAGGTTTTATTTGAATGACAAATATACAGTAGATTATAATTTAGGAAAAAAAGAAGAAATCTGTTATAAAAATTAAAAATTGAGTTCTACTGAAGTAATAACTAATAACTAAGCAATTGTTTCCATTGAATCAAATGCAGTCATCACTAGCCCGAACCTTCAGCACATAATTTGAGGTCTTGGCAGATTCAACGCATTTTGGCGGCTTGAATGATGAATGAGCCTTGGCGATTCATTGCTCACATTGATGTGAATTACTTAGTCTGTTTTCATTCTTCTGAGAAATAGAGCATTGTGAAATGTAGATTCGAACCTCTTAATTTGAGTTGGGTCCACGGATTAAGTTCATTTCCTGGGGTGGGATATCATGTATATGTACGCGTGGCTATCAATATCTTATTTATTTGTGAATAAATTGAGGGAAGGATGTTGGAGTTGGAGGTTTATTGACAGTTTGCTCAAAACAGAGGTTTGAAATTGATGTAATTTGTTGTTACTGTCTGTTGACAAGAGGATTTAATTTTAACACATGGTGATGGAGGATTTATTGACATTATAACTCTCTGTTGACAAGAGGATTTAATTATAACACATAGTGATGTCAATGATGGAGGATTTATTGACATTATAATTTGTATGTTTGTTTACTACATCTGATTGTGATGAGAGGATAGATCCATTTTATGAAAATATACTATCAGAAGGCTTACAAAAGATGAATTTTCTAAAAGCTTAACAACTGAAGGTATGTGTATATTCGGCAATCATCCTTGTAAGCCACAGAATGGTGTAGGCAAAAATTGACTTTGCTTTGTTAATGGGGACATTTAGCTCCTCTAAGTCCTCTCTTATTTCCATAATCCCACAATCAGAAGAAACAAAAGTAGCTGAAGAATGACTATTGCCTTCCATGTAGCTTGTTTATCGAGTTTGGATTAATGTTATAGATATCGCCCACCTTGACATAATGCAAGGTTGTGAGAACTAGTACCAGAAATTATTTCTTGTATAATGTTTTCCAAAATAAAGGAAATTAACTAGTGACATGATTTACCCTTTTCCACATGACAGATTATTGTTCGACTGCAGCTCCGTACGATGGTAATCCGTGAAATTGAATAGGGTCATAAACTATAGACAAGTTGTTTGAGTGGTCTAAGAGTTGATGTGCCCCGCTGCATCCGGACTTGCTGATTATTGGGTTGCTAATTTTTGCAATTTGGAGACTGTGTATTCAAAATGTTTCTTACATTGTGATTTGTGGCATATGAATCTGTTCTGCTGCTTCTTCATGTGCTCTAGCTTTAGTGCTGAAATTTCCGAGACATTAATAGACAGATACAAAGCCATCGAAGCCAACAACTAATGATTTAATTCAAGTTCTGGAAGATGTTCGACTGGGCTATGTATTATCACGTTTTGATCTGGATTCTACGTATGAATGGTCTAGTGTTCTTTCTCTTGGTGAGCAGCAATGCCTAGCATTTGCACGTTTATTGCTTTCTAAACCAAACTTGGTTCTGTTGATGAATCTACCAGTGCTTTAGATGAAGCCAATGAGGTAACTAGTGTGGATCTCTTTTATCTTACTCTTTGATGAATTCCACTTGCACACGTTCCTATACACACACTATATTCAAACTTTAATGTACTAATCAAACCAAACATTATTGCTGAAATATTTAACAGTAGGCCCCTTGAAACATTTGCAAGGGCTACAGTCATATGCTTCTTGCACACTTCTTGCAACCTTCTGTAACCCAGTGCTATTTTATTTTTGTTTGGACTTCATGAGGTCCTTACATTAATATGTACATTTTACCAATTTCCCACGTTAATGGTTCAACTTGTAAGCCACATGGTTGTAAAATTATGAAGTACTTAGGTTCCTGGTTGAATTATCTCTAATTATTAGATCTATGAAAAGCTATTCTTGAGGCTACCATAGGCGTTCACGTTTATTAACTTCTGTGCTCATTAAATTAATTTACGTTTTTCGAATTTTTGTGAACTAATGAGCAGTCAAACTTAGTCACATAAAGCGATCATGAATCTTTGCAGTGCAAGTTATTTCTACAGTAATTGCAAAGCTAAAAACATCACATGATTTGTTTTTAAAATTACATTAAGATGAACCACATTCTTTCATTGTGTATAAATATTATTTGCCTTTTAAGCTAAATCAATTTCCTGAAATATTTTGAGTACTTCCCATGTTCTTCTTTCTTACTGGTGTACTTACTCGCCTGTCAATAGTAGCTATATATTAGCTGGAAATCTCTCTCTTTTATGTAATTCATTTGCATCTCTCTCTTTTCACAATCTCTAAACTAAGGATGGTGTGGCATCTGTTACTTTATATTTCTAACACATTACTCGTGTTTCAGGCACATTTATATAAGCTAATTGTATTTGCGGGGATCACGTACATAAGTATTGGGCACCGAAGAACCCTCTACGAATACCATAAGAAAGTATACATATATCCACGATGGACCCAACGACTTTGCGCGGCGCAATTGGAACATTGAGCCCATCAATAAGGACTTCACTTACAATCTATCAAAGCAGTAGTCACAAGCTCTCAAGGGATAGGGTATGCTCCTTTTGCTCTGTTGCTTAGGATAGTATTATTATGGATGAAGACTGATAAATTCAAGAAAAATTCCAGATTTCATGTTCCATCTCGACATCTTTTATGTGGGATTTGTTCGATTATCATAGTAGTAGTGCAATTATTCCTATGATCCAAGCAACTTTGTTCGATTACGTGATGCAATTCTAAGATTTTAACTTATCTCCCTTGAATAATATTGTCTAGTATTATCTAGTCCATTTTACCGAATATGTTGAAAGTGGTGGTAAAATGCTCGGTAGATGGAGAGAATGTAAGGGAAATAGGAATGAGTATCAGTGTAAATGCAGTAGTAGTGAAATTTCTATCTCAAACAGGTTGAGATGTAAAAATCAGTATTCTTAAAATATAGACAACGTAATCTGTTGATGATTTTAATGTAAATTCCTAGGTTTGAGAGTCAAAGAATAGAAGAATCTGTTCCTGAATACATGCATAAACCTCATCTCTCGAAAATCAAACTGGAGATTGATTGTGGGATCTCTCAAATTCAACCTCACTGATTGCTATGCAATGCGTTGGATTCAATCATTATACAGTAATATAAATAACTCTCCTCACCTCTAATTAAGCTACAAAATTAATTAATGTTTCGAAGTATTCGTGAAGGCGACGGCACCACTAAAAGTGGTACTATATTAATAAATATAATTAGTAAATTATGCAGTAAATGTCATAATAAACTGCGTGTTTGACCAGGAATTAGGCATGTAAAAGTATGTATATTGCTTTTGCATGGCTGTGTGTGTGTGTGTGTGTGAAATAGATAACGTAGGAATCCATTTGGCTCTGAAATAAAAGGGTGGCCGGCTGGTAATAGAAGTTAGGCAATCGAGGCATTGAATTGCGTCCATTTTCCTTGGATCGGAACGTGTAAATGTCACGGGCTTTAAGGAGTTTGCTTTATTTTTCATGCACCTCTCATGTGCCCAATCCCTTTCTTTTGCCTATTTGTTTCTGCCCATATAATAATTTTTGTACCAAAGGAGAGAAGAAATATAAAAATGAAAAAGGAAAAACTGATTACGGAGTATTTTTGGACATAAACTTTGTATTATTAATAAACTCGAACGTCGAATGAGCAAGTGGACTACTTGAGGTGCATGTACGACTTTAAAATAGTCATCAACAACTTGGAGAAGTCGAGGAAAATGTCCCCTTCATGTTCAAGAAGAAAATATAAGCTGGAATTGGTTGGATTCTTGCTAGGCAAAAGCTATGAAATTGGATGATTCATTCTTTTTATATATGAAAGAAGGAATTTTTAAATCAATGTCACGATGATGTGATGTGGCTCAAGATTTATCTAGCAATTGTTGTTTAATTGGAAGTCTGGACGTCTGCCTAGGATGGATTTTGCCGTGATTTTAATTCAAAATCCGATCGTTGTATTATAGGAGGCGGGTCCTTTTTAGCAGTAATCATTGACTCATTTTTAGCATTTTACCAAAGTGCCCTTTTCTAATGAAGGATGAAATGAGAGTTGAAGGACGAATTGTCATTCTATCTAACTCAGTCAAATATTGCGGCTCCCTTGCACTGACACAACACCGTATAACAACTGCAAATTCACTTAAAATTTGATACAAAATCCCTTCCAGATAGATGCTTAATTTGTACAAAAAAGAGAGGAAGTATATATACACACAAGCACGCAATTAAAAACTATAATATTGGGTGATGTTGCATGTAATGTGGTACAATGTGAAAGTGCATGGAGACATGTCCAAGTTCAAGTCCTAGACTAAAAAGGGATCTCGATTGAGCTCGACAGAAGCAATAGTTGAACTTATGTCCTTGCAATGAGTCGATGGACATTATCATTTCATGTTAATATGGTGAATTATATGAGGTCGGAGATAACAACTCTTACAAATTAAGTATCGAAACTCATCCTAACCCCCAATATGATATATACTTGACACAATACATGTTATGATTGACACGACATTAAGTGTAAATATAGGCACAACTTATGCCTATGAATACTAAAAAAAAATTGTGAAAACGCGCACAAGGTCCCCAATCCTTTCATTTGGAACTACATGTTTACACACTTCAACTCTAATGAAATTTCCAAGTAAATGACTTGACTCGCCCCTATTTCTTAAAATTCATTCCCTCAAATTTATTTTCAATCACACATTTCATTAGATCTATAATTTTTATCAATTTTTCAACACACATTTCATCAACTTTTATAAAAAATAACTAACAATCTATTTTTTTAAATCCAAACCAAACAAGGGCTAAGCAAATCGATCACCTCCCCTTTTAGTAATTGAGGTCTTATGGCATTGGTTTCGCAAATTTTTGAATAGATTCCATGCCATTATCTATAGTTTGCATTATAGGTTCGACGTGTTCTTTAAGATTCCTTTCCAGGACTATGATATTTGAAGGTTTATTTTTATTTTTTAATAATAATATTGTAATGAACTAAAGTTAATTACCAATTAAAGCCAACTTATTGGGCAAAGTTGAGTTTTTTGATTTTCTTTCATTGGCCGGTGCATATGCAAGTACCAGTAAACCCAAATGTAAAATCAAGTAAACATTTCAATCCTGGAAAAAAACCAAGAAAATAAGATTTTGCCCACATTTTCAACACTCCATATGTGAATTATATCAATTCACACGTATGTGTATGCAGGTAAAGGTCGAAGAATTAATAATTAGAATGGAATGTAAGTAATTTGACTCTGACCAGCTACTATTTGGACAGATGCAAAAGATAGGAATAATTTGACACGCAGTTTACAAATTGACAGTGTTTCAGATATTCTTGCGGCGAATTTCTGGATAGGGTCTCACATTCAACGACATTTTCCATAATCTGCATGACAAAAGGAACCAAACACGGCTTTATTACTATGGATCCATCTTCTTTTACATGCATAGTAATTGTGTGTATATATATCAATTATTTAGTATTAAATTTTCTTTATTTCTGTTCCCATCTGCAGCTTCAATTATATGAGTAAATAAAAATATACATATCTCTCTCTCTCTCTCTCTCTGTGCTCTCTTTAAACAAGGCTCGATTTGTGTGAAATTAAACCGCAGAAATTGGCTAACCTGTTCTTACATTTTCCCTTTGATTTGTCTATTCTCTTTGGCATTGAAGAAAAGAACAAGAGCCCAGAAAAAGGTTTGTGATTTTTCCCTCTCTCCTCTCCAAATTCTTCTACTTGCTTTTCTTCTCATGTCAATATCATAAACTCAGAAAATTGAGCGATGGAAGTATATATGCTTCTGAATTAAGTTACATGTATACTGTCTTTTCCTTTTTGTTCGTTATTTTTGGTGCTCCTCTCATTTTCTTACATGGAAAGTGTTCGAATTCTTCACTTTTAGCTTAGGTTTTAGTTTGAAGGAACTATTTCTTTCAAAATTTTATGTTTTTAGCAGTGTAGCTCTCATGTCAGACGACACGCAGTCTTCTTAATTATGAGTAGATCTGTTCGCATATGAGAGAGATAAAGACTGCGTGTGAGAGAGAGAGAGAGATCTGTTCATGTTTTGAAGTAAATCATAGCTGTGGCTTTTAGGGTTTCAGTTTCCACTCTTAAATCTTAACAGCTATGTGATTACCAGTATTGGTTTCTCTTAGGGTTCTTTGATTCGTGCATGCAACTTTGTTGCACCAGTTACTCATCACCTCCTCGAAATAAAATCGCCCTAACTGAACCCTACTTGTTGTACCTCTCTCTCCCCTCTTCTCTCTTTCTCCATATCATCAACTTGTAAACCCTAATGTTCTGATATTAATTCCTTAAGAGTTTCTCACACCCTTGTATATGAGAAGTTTTGTCAAGCAACATATTTTCACACTGATTGCATAACTGAAAATTCATGGCCTTTCTTAATTTGTCATTTGTTTTACTCCTTTGATTTGCAGGATATATATATCAGAATATAGAAGGATGATGACAGAGAATGGACATGCATCTGTCCCTCCAGGGTTTCGATTTCATCCCACAGAAGAAGAACTGCTTTATTATTATCTCAGAAAAAAGGTCTCCTATGAACCTATCGACTTAGATGTTATTAAGGAAGTCGATCTCAACAAGCTCGAGCCTTGGGATCTCAAAGGTAATTAGCCCACCTTTCTGTTTTTTTTTTTTCATTCTGTTTGTAAACATTCTTTCAAAAGAATAAACCATTTAACTCGATAAATTCATCTTTCTATACCAGACCTTACCTTCGTGTAGATTTCCACTGCTTGAACGCACTTTCTTGGAAGAATTTTTTTTTAATTATATATTTCTGACTTTCATGGCAATCAAGTGGAAACTTAAACGGGGTTTGCATGGGTACAAAATTAAGCTAAAGTGCCACTAGATCCAATAAATAAAGAATTGATTAGTACGTACGAATTATAAAGAATGTCAAAATTACGAAGAGCTTTGTGTTGGCCAAGAAGATGTTCAATTTAAAGATTTATATCAAATAATTTCGATTACATAAATTAATATAAATTGTTCTTTGATTGCAATATTTGATTCGTTTTAAAAAATTAAGATTTTCTTTTATATGATTAGTCAAATTAGCTTTACTTTTTCTAAAATATTGTGATTTCATGCTATTATGTAGTGGATGATCTAACTATAATAGGTGTTAGGTGCGTCAAAACGAACAGTAGTGGAATTCATCAACTCTATCTCATATTATAGGATGTATCACATCACTTCATCATTATTATTCATCTTTTTTCTTGAGGTATTGCATCACCCCCATATCCATTATTTGAAGAAATCCTGTGATTAATTCTAACTGAATTTCCTCTATGATGAATGGCAGACAAATGTAGAATTGGATCAGGTCCCCAAAATGAGTGGTACTTTTTCAGTCACAAGGACAAGAAATATCCAACAGGAACTCGAACAAATCGTGCAACAGCTGCAGGGTTTTGGAAAGCTACGGGGAGGGACAAGGGTATCTACCTCAGTATCTCAAAGAGAATTGGGATGAGGAAAACTCTTGTTTTCTACACTGGACGTGCCCCTCACGGCCAGAAAACCGACTGGATCATGCACGAGTATCGTCTGGACGATGATACCGCTGAAATCCAGGTAAAGTAATCACGCCCTTATAGTTTACCCTCAAAGTGAGAATTATTTTCAATCGTCTGTGCAGGTTTTTAGTAATAACGCGGAAAAAGATAACAAATTTTTTCTTACATATCTAGAAATTTCAATTCTATTTTTCTGCTACATATACTAAGATTAAACCTTGGATACTGTCAAAACAGGAAGATGGGTGGGTAGTCTGCAGGGTTTTTAAGAAGAAGAGCCACACCAGAGGCTTCCAACCCGAACTGGACCAAGAAGATCCGGTGTCATACCAGCAGGCGAGTAGCTCTCTTTTGGATCCAAAACACCATTATCAAGAACAATACGATTATACGCACAATCACATCAATTCCATGCACCTTCCACAGTTACTGAGTGCAGAATCATCAACTGTTCCTTCTTCATTCCGGTTCCTGTCATCTCTTCCACTAAGCACCACCACAGATTTGCAGTATCCACAGAATCTGTTGAGGTTAACACCTGGAAATCCAGACGGGTTTATGCAACCTGAGAAGTTCACGGGTGATTGGTCATTTCTGGATAAGCTTCTGGCTACACATCAGGGAATGGATCCAGGCAAATGCCATCAATTTTCACAAGTTTCTGAATTGGTCTCTTCTTCTCAGAGATCTTCATTCCCGTATCTTGGGTTTGAACCTGATTTTTCCAAATTTTCAAAGTAGTTTTTTCCGAGTTTAAAAATTTGTGTTGCTCACTTGACATTAATTTGGTTAGCTGGGCTCTTGACATTTATCGTTATTCTGTGGCTGCAAGTTTATATTTGAAGTGTTTAACTTAATCAATGTTATTTGAAGTATTCAACAACAGTCGCATTAAGCAGGAACTTTTGCTAAAACTGTAAATATCAAACAAAAATTAAAACTCGATCTGGTGCTAATGTTCCCTAGTTGCATGACATGCCTGCTAATTTGATAAAAGACTTAACCGAGCTTTTTATACAATTATCTGAACCTTTTGTTCGACAAGTGATCTTATTAATTGAATAAGTGATCTAAATCTTTAAGTGCGAATAAAGTACCACATTAGTTAGATTTTGGGATAAATAATGGACTCATAAAGAATTAAGTTACTCCACATAATGAATTAACTTAGTCGAGTGGAACCCAATTTACGACATTAAATTACCTTTTAGATTGAATAAGAAATTCAGTTATGTTAGCCTGCACATCAGTGCTCAAACGGGCATGTAAATTGAAAAATTATCCAACCTTTATTTCTGGGCTTAAAAAAGGGTTAAATCAATGAGTGACCAGTAACTTTAAGCGGATTATTAGCTACTCATTGAACTAAAAAAGGTATATCATTACTCACTCATATATTAAAAATTTTCCTTTCATCGTTCGTTAAGAAACTGTTTACGAAAATTTTATATGATTGATGAAAATCCTATTTGACACTCATATGGAGATGAACACATCTACCTCAGCAAAAACATACTCATGCCCCGTTTGTTTCGAATTTAAATCAAATTTTAATCTAAGTCAAAGTCTAACAATCAATATTAACTACATCTTTCATGGGTCCCACAACTTTTCAACCATACATTTCAAAAACTTCTATCACAATTTACTTAAAATCTAATTTTAATCCCACTAAACACCCATCCAATGAATGCTCAATAAACCTTGGTTAGGTTACTACTTATTCACTAAACTAAAACTTGTATCTCATTGCTTACCTATATTTATAGAAAAAATTCATTCACCATTTGACAGAAAAGCCCACATGGCAATTAATACAATCTCACGTTCCATTAAAATGATGTTAAATGCTTCCACTAATTACCCAAAAGGGCCAAAGTACAATTTGTTGTTAGTAATTTTTCAAAATATAATGTGAAAATTGAAGGAAATCAAGTAATCAACAAAGATCAAAAATAACGGGAGTGGGCAAATGGAAGCCCATGCACACGCTTGGGCTTATGGGCATCCGAGGCCGAGAGCCATGTGCTCTCATAGCTATAGTTAGGCTAGTTTCTTATTTTAATTTTTTTGAACCTTTCCGTGAGAAGTTCTCAACTTTTCATGAACAGTTCGCTTGATTTCGTGGTGTATGATTGAAAGATTATGAGTTAGTATTCTATTTCCGAATACATTAACAACAATATTTCAATCACTGACATTATTTGATTGAATTAAACCCAATTTCTCACATATATTCAAACCTTCTTTGTTTTCATCAAGTTTATTGAAAACACTTGTCCTCGATTTGCCAAAAATCTTTAAAAGCAATTGAAGATGAGATAAATATCATTTGAGGACAACATTATTAAACGTGTTCAAATCTTGCATTCATTTTCTTCTTTGTGTTTCCATCTCCTTCTTCTCGAAACTCTATATGTTCAATAATCTCAAACGATATTATGCTGTGATGGAGATGGAAACTACTCTAGAAACCATCAAGTTGATGAACCAATACTTGGTTCGTTTAGATAGGTTCGATGGAACCAACTTTACCCGATGACAAGACAAACTTAAATTTCTATTGACAGCGTTGAAGATCTTCTATTTCTTGATCCAAGTTTGGCACCAATTTCTGAACCATCCGATGAAGATTTCGAAAAAGTACGGGCTAAGCGAAAGAAAAGACGATGATGGATTCATTTGTCGCAGTCACATTCTGAACACTATATCCGATTGATTATACTATCTCTACACACTTAGACAAAATAAATATGAGAAACACTTGAAAATAAATATAAAGTCGAGGTAGAAGGTACCAAAAATTTTTTAATTTGCAAGTATTTCGCTTTTAAAATGCTTGATAACATTCCTTTATTGCCTCAAGTACATAAACTTCAAGTTATTATCGATAAGTTGAAGGCAGTGAAGATTGAACTTTTCAGAATCTTTTCAAGTAGAAGCAATTATTGCGAAATTGCCTCAAATTTGAAAAGGTTACATGAAGAAATTTTTTTATAACTTCGAATATTTTCTTTGAAATATATACAAAAGCATCTTTACAATGAGGAAGAATTAAGGGCACGAGATGAGAATAAAAGTTCTTATGATAGCCATTCTAAAACCAATGCCGTGGACAAAACTGATCACTGCAACAAATACTATAAAAATTAAAAATTTTTGGTCGTAAAAGAGATCAAGAGGAGTTCAAAAAGAACCTTGTTATATTTGTGGAAAATTGGAACACTATGCAAGAAATTGCAAGCATAAAAAGAGAGGAAAATTTGAACTCCATTGAAGACATTGTCACTATGGTGAGCAAATCAATACAATTCAAAGTAAAGTTTCAGGTTGGTGGTATTACACTTGTGCAACTATTCAGGTTTGTTATAATAAGTGACTTTTCAAAAACTTATCATGACATTGTTAATGGACAAAAAATTCAAATGGAAAATGAAGGACATTCTAAAGTGATTGACAATGAAAACATCAATATCATCTTCATTTCGAAAAAGAAGATAACTTTGACCAATATGCTTCATGTACTAGATATGAATAGAAACTCGATCATCAAGTGGGGTTCTTTTAAGAAAATTGGGGATCAAATTTGTATTTGAGTAGAGTAAACTTGTATTAACCCGAAATGGGTATTTCGTTGGTAAATGTTATTCCAGTGAAGAAATGGTCAAGTTATGTACTATTGATGATAATTTTAATAAAAACAAATATTTTGCTTATATGATTGACTCATTTTCTTTATGGCATGATAGATTAGCACACATAGATATAAGTACTTTGAAAATAATAATTAAATGTGAATAATATTATGTGAACTTGATAACTTTGATGAATGTGAAACTTTGGTGCATATTAAAATGAAAGAATATGAGGTTGAAAAAGAAAGAAAAGTTATTGATGTGATGAAAAATATTATTTTATTGAAGAATGTGTGGTTGAAAATTAGTAGAACAATGAAAATGAAAAAAATAATGTGGCTCAAATAGGGGCTTGTATTAAATTTAAGATAAGATATTTGAGAATTGAATGTCAAATCAACAAGAGAAGATAACATACATTTCATTACATTAGTATTCCATTTTAAAATATAAGAACTACAATATTTCAATCACTTCGATAGTATTGATTGAATTAAACCCAATCTCATGTATATTGAAACTACCTTTGTTTTCATCAAGTTCGAACACTTGTGCTATGATGTTTTTCATTATAGTTTTGATTAATCTTCCAAATTATTTGTCGAAAATCTTTAAAGACCAATTCCCTAAGTTTGTCTATACTTCAGAGAAAAATAGTAAATGCATAATAAAAATATAAAAAGGTGAAGAATTTTATGAACTATCAAAGCTTCCACTACATGAAAAATTATTAGATTGTTGAAATATGCTTTGGAGACTTCGTCAGGATTTAATGACCAATTTTCGGCAATTTTTCTATCAAGAAAAGATAAAAATTAGAGGTAATCGCTGCCTATTGCCCTTCAGGATTAGTAATTGTAGATTGGCTTATCCAAATTACACGACATATAAAAAGTACATAAGCATATCACATGTCAACAAAAAAAAAAAAAAAATTGTTCATGCAAAAACTAATGAATAAACAGAGGAAAAACGAAAAGAAAAAAACAAAGAAACTTGTACGAGAGAAACCCCAAAAGAAACAACTAGCTAGGCAGTTCCAGTAACGCCTAAGTCATCCTTTTTCTCCTCCACCTCCTCGCCGGCGCCTGCACCAAAAACCGGGCCGCCTTGACCTGCGGCATCCTCCACCTTGTCCTGGAGTTTCTCTATCTGAATCCCCCCCTCATCCTCCTTTGAATGGATGTCCAGCTTCGTCTTGTTCTCTCCAGTTTCAGTCGATTCGTATGTGGTCGCCGTGAACGAACCCGGCGGCAGTGCTCCTTGTGCCCCCGACATCTTCTACGACTAAACGTTAATTCCAAATAAACCACACAAGATCACTAATTTCTCCCTTTCAAGTTGGAACTCGTACCAGAGTGTGTGTGTATATATATACAGTTGCCTTCCTTGTCTCTGGTTTTGAAGATTGAATTGGCGAAGCTTATCTTTTGTTAATTGCACGTGGCGGCGAAATCGAGAGCCACCGTTTTAGTCCTCTACGTGTTATGCATGCGCAACTATTGCGGCTATTACGTTAAGTAAGTCTAGTAGGTTCATCAAAATAAAATGTTGGAAGTGTAGCAATTTGAGTTACTAATATATTTTTCCTTCTTTTGGATAATAAGACCTGAAACGCAAATCAAACAGCATTTGGTGCTGTCTGAATATATGCAAGTCGTTTGTTACGAAAGTAAAAAGAATTAGAATCGACTCAAGCCAAAATCCAATGATTTTCTTGTAATCAAATCATTGGTAACATCAATAATCATGGAATCAGGGTGAAAGTGAAACTTCTCGTTTGCATTGTATAGAATTATTGTTTTGTTTTATTTTATTTTTGACAATGAATTGCAGATAGAAAAAGTCTGCACGTACAGAAAAATTCAACAGAAAAATGCACAGGAAGACAGTTGTTTCTCATTGAATTTCCTGTACTCGTAGCATCTCTTGCAAATATTCGTTGTTCAAACCTCCGCTGAAATGAAAAATTTCTTAATCAGATATATTTAACTTCCAAGCTCTAGCGAGAAAAAAAAAAATCATCGTTATAAGCAATTTTTCTTGTAATATTACTATATACAGAGAAAAATAAGTTAAATTTTAGAATATTGTTATGTAAGATACTGTCCAATATCGTCTACTAACATGTCCTATATGTACAACTAAAACCAAGGCTTGATACAAAATGGAACATATTATTATAGCCCCCTTAAGCATTTAAACCAAAGTGCAGCCTCTTTAACTTCTGCATCCAAGTGGTAAAATACACAAGACAACATTATGAAATAATAATTGCTTTTTTCCATAAAAGAAGCCCATTTCCAACTTGTGTAGATGTAGAATGCAGGTTATACTGATGTCTAGTGGGAATAAACCACAGGTTGATGAAGTGTTTATATCCTAGAACAAATTGCTATAGAACAATTGACAACTAAATCACATTATAAGTATCAACATATTGCTAAACTAACAATGAAGCCCAACACAGCACCAGCTACGACTTCAATTTCTGTGTGTCCGACTGATTCTTTTAACGTGGAGGAACCATACGATACGCTTACTGATTCTTCTCCAACATCAGATCCCACACCAGAGGATCTAACGGTAGTGCTTTGTTTCCTGTTCCCGGATCTAAGTATCACAGAACCATTTGCCTGTTTTGTCTGTAAAGAACTCTGTTTCTCCAAGAAAAGAGGGTCAGCGCTCTCTAAATCGGAAGATGATTCTCCTGGAAAAGAGTCGGTGAATTTGCCGGAAGTTGAACTCTTTCTGGTGCTTAGCAAAACCCTGTTTAATTCTTTCGCATGAATGCCGACTTCCCTTCTAACTCCCTACAGAATCATAACTTTGAAGGTGAGAAAATGAATTACCTTGCCAAACAATAGAAAGGGTGTGCATTTATGCACAAGAAACACATCAGATAAGCTTCTGAAATAATTAAAATGACTCCTGAACCAGCCTAGACACAGACCTTAGATTTTCAACCAAGTCTCTACTCTACTTTCAACGTCCATCTCAACCAAATCATCTTGCTTTAATTTAAAAACAAGGAGGAATACTCGAAATAGGACACTAAGGAACTGTGCTTGCACGTGTGCAGAACACGATTTTTTTTTCAAATGCTTGATGCAAGCTAGAACAAAATCCCACCTCTAAAGTCGTCCCCTTCATGATATAAAGGAGCCTCAAACCCGCAAACCCTCCATCTCAAAATCTCCAAATTCAGTTTGCACATTGATGCATAGTCAAGTAATCAAAGTGTAAAGGAAGAAAAGACAATAGCTGGAACACAAACCTGTGCATCATACATGACAAGGCCTGCATAAACTACAGCTAAACCAAAAATTGCATCAGAGAAACCCCTGCAATAACATTGTAAGTAGAATCAAAATTGAAGGAAAATTCTTTATTTAATGAATAAAATAAATGAGGGCAAAGTACCTTTCCAAACCAAGGGAAGTCGCAGTGGCCACCACAGCCTGTAATTTGGTATAAATACATCCAGTGAGAACCCTATCTGATATGGAATGAATTTATAACCACGAAATCCCATCGATCATCAGATTAAGAGTTCATAACCCTAGCCTAGCCCAAAAAACTAATATACAATCATATGCATAACCAGAATAGTAGAAATCATTACAGAGGAATGGGTAGAAGGGAACCCTCCAGCCTGAATGGCAGCCTTAACATCAAAATTCTTGCCAGAAAATATAGTTGAAGTAATCGGCTTTGACAATTGCCCAATTGCTGCAGATAAAGCTGCGGCTATCAAAACCTATACACAATCGATTAATCAAGAAATTGAGAATCATAAAGAAAACACCCAATTGAAGAAATTCACGACCCATTAAAAAGAATAACCTAACCTTGTTCTGGAAAATACCAGCAACGTCACTGACTGCAGTTGTAGGACATGCTAGTTTAGATACACATCGAAATGGAAAATAAGAATGAATTCTTGAATTTTTTAGTATCGAAAAATGGGATTTAGGAGGATTAACATTAGAATAATTATTAACTGGGCAGCTGAAAAACTTACAAGATTCCAGTAACATAATTACAAAATAGAATCCTCTTCTTTCTCCTTTCTGAATCTGAAAAGAAAGAAGCGCAAAAAAAAGTTTGGGTACGAATCTGATCGTTTCTTCGCGGACTAGTACTTTATAAAAAGTACCAGAAGATCCCACAACATTGGATTTTAATATAAATTGATGAAATATTCGATTGAAAAGTTGTGACAACCATAAAATATGTAATTAAAATTAATTGTTGTCGTTGACTAAACAGGGGCTTGATCTATCTGTACAATTTGAATGACAAATTGGATGACAACGTTGTTTGTTGTCGAAAAACTAGTGACTAACAAAAATAAATTGATGTGAAAACAATTCAATAATCGAATGTCACATGACATGTGTAAATCATGATTGTACACCAAACATGATTGTTTTGATAATTCATAGAGACACCACAGATTAAGTTTTGTTTGGAGGAAATTTTTATTTTTCTTCCAAACAAAATTTAAACTGGCTAATTGAATATCTTATTAATCGAATA
Organism: Fraxinus cuspidata; assembly: GCA_903798385.1. Taxonomy (NCBI): domain Eukaryota; kingdom Viridiplantae; phylum Streptophyta; class Magnoliopsida; order Lamiales; family Oleaceae; genus Fraxinus; species Fraxinus cuspidata. The sequence goes on from CAIGRP010050735.1 coordinate 32,970, forward strand.
TAGTTGACTTGAGTGTGATACATGTGGTCAAGAACACGAGAATAATGAAAACAACTTATGTGAGTTTTTGCCAAATCAATTTTTCTCTAAAGACTATAATTTCTTATTTCATAAAATAAATCGATCAAATTTAACCAAGCGTTAACTATTAACGTTTTGCAATAAATATTTAAAAATCATTAAAAATTGGAATCGAATTCATTATTCACAAGCTATAACTGTACAATGTTGGTTTCTAAAGGATCCATCTTCATTTTTCATGTGTGGAGGAGTAACATCGTATGGCCAACATTTTGAAAATAATTGTCATGTGAAATCCGCCATATTCTTTATAATGCTTTTTGCTCAATTTCTTGCCTAACTTGTCTTGTTTATTGCATATTCATTGCGCCATCCTTGGTCAAGAAAACATTTAACTCCTTGTTCAACAACATATTTTTTCAATGAAATAATTTTGAACGTAAAAATCAATTTTTTTCCTACTTTTAAATCTAAATTCTCACTTTTTTTTTTTTTTTTGAAAAAGTTTATTTTGAAAAATAGGGCTCAAGGACTTATTTGCAACTTGCTTGTGCGCCAATATTGAATTACTTGGTCAAAGGACCAATGGATCCAATCCAATCCAATCCATCCCATCTACCAAATCTAGCCTAAATTTTAATGAGCCCCCACCAATTCTTACAAATATTTTACCAAAATGCAATTCGGCTGTCGTCCATGATATATACGAGGGTGTTTGATGAATATTATTGTAGAAAAATATATATTTTAAATAGTGATATGATGATAAATATGTGGTTAAAAAGTAAGGAAAAATTATTAATGTGATGAAAAATATTATTTATTAAAAAAATTTGTGACTGGAAATCAGTTTTAAAGAACATATTTTGAGAGAATGTATGTCAAATATGGACATAGTTATTGCTGAAATTGTTCCTAAGACAGCTCTTTTCAAGTTTATTTTGTATTTCCAACTGGTAAGTAATTAGTTTAACTAGAAAAACTAGAGTTATTTTTGGTAGTGTAGCAATGTACTTGATACACAAATTTGTATTGCACAAAATAAGTTATAGTTATGTTATATAATATAGCTATGCCCACAAGGAACAAAAAGCTGGAATAGCTCAGTTGGTTAGAGCGTGTGGCTGTTAACCACAAGGTCGGAGGTTCAAGCCCTCCTTCTAGCGAATAATTTTACCAATATTTATTTCACTTTTGCCTTTAAATTTATAGGAAATTTTGAAAAATAGTTTGAAAACGTGAGCGGCAGGATTCGAACCTGCGCGGGCAGAGCCCACATGATTTCTAGTCATGCCCGATAACCACTCCGGCACGCCCACGTTACGCTGATACGTGTCACATTTATATTTATTAAAGAAATGTAGTCTCTCTCACAGAATAACAAATCATTTTTTTGTTTTAATGTGATGTGTTTCTTGCTCTTAAATTCTAATTGTATTAACTTAGTCTGTTTTTTTGTTATAATTAAATTGTTTATTGTACAGTTTTCATAAGAATTGCAGATACCCATAGAGGCGGAGTCAAGGGGTCGTACTAGGATGTATCGAACCTCCAAGTTATCAGATTTTTTTTTTAATTTTTTATATAAGAAAGCAAAAATATCTGATTTCTATAATTAACATTATTTTTCCGTGGGAAAAAACAAAAAATTGTTTGAGCAGCTTTTACCCCGAAAAAAAGGAAAAGTCAAACACTCAAAATGATTCTCTGCTTCTCACATGGTGCCTTCAGATTGTTTTCATATTTAAGAAACGCATCAAACTACATGATTCTGGTTTCATCACAGTCCCCTACTCCATGTGCACTAGGACAGTTGTGAAAATTCTAAAATAGAAATGGATCTCCATGTGATTCCCAGCCCATGCATTGGAACAATCATGCTTGTACAATCTTTTTTTACAACATTATTGACAACATGTCACGTGGCATATTATTATTGATTAATATAAAAAAATAATTTATCTTTCCAATCAACATTTTTTTGACACATACAACATTGTCAAAAATCAGTGTACAAATAGTGTTGTCCTTGGAATCGATATCCTACTTTTATTTTGGATTTTGCTACTTATACATAAAAAATGTACATAATGGATTATACAATATGACGTGGAGGGAAAAGATTGGACGAAAATGTTGATTGTGTTTTAAATTGATAGATGGTAGAGTATCATGTGACATTATGTAATCTATTATATAAATTTTGATGTATATATAGTAAGATTCTTTTTTTGGACCACACATATAGTTAGTCCAGAGGCCCTTTGAAGAATTATCATGCACATTTTCAGCGTCATTTGGACCACACGTTCTCAGCTTGGTTCTATGGACAAGGCGAGTCCAACTTAGCTCATATCCACAAACTATCCTTGGTTCAGTCTTTTGTTCATGAGCCTCACAGTCGTCCACGAGTCCATGATCTAGTTTGTATTTTTCAAAATATTAATCAAAAAAGTAAAAAAAAAAGAGATAGAAGCAGAATATTAATCAAAATATTAAATGGATAAGTTTCAAATTTCTACATCACACTCATACAAGTACAGATATTTTGTGAGTCCACCGTACGTTTTCCTAAATTTAAGCGTGTAATTAAGGATTTAAGGAAGTTGGTTACATTTAAAATTGTAACGCGATACGTAAAATTGTCAAGAAAATATAAATACAAAGTATTGTACAAAACAGTTTCTGTTCTTTCTTTATTTCCTCGGGGCCAAGCTTGCTACTTTTCAGTTTTCAATAATTAAGAAATAATGATCATCCGTAGCCTAACAAGATTCTTTCTTTTAAATTATTCTAATAGAGTAGTAACAATAAAATAAATTAAAAATAGCAACATCACTGGCTCGATTCAAACCAGACCCACCAGAAAATGACGTTTTATCGGACCTAGTGGACCATAATGATTGTAATGTGAGTTTATGTTCCCCAAGAGCAGAAGCAGAAGGAATATATTGTAGGGTTGATTTACTGGTCATGTAGTCGAAGGATCTATATTAATTTTTATTTAATAATGATAATAATGATGATGAATGGAATATATCTGTAAGTGTTATGTTCTATGTCCAATCAATTTTGGAGCATAAACACTTTTAATACATATACTATCGATGCATATTTATGGCAATATCTATTATTTAACTGAAATAATATTCTAA
>CAIGRP010050757.1:0-13953 GCA_903798385.1 Fraxinus cuspidata
AGTTTATTTCGTAATGTTAATGACGACTTATTTTATTGTAGTTGTTAGCTGTAGTTATAGTCAGTATGTTTGAAGAGAATGGAATTGGACCTGATGAAGGTGACTCACGGAGACACCCTATCTTCGTGCCTCACGGAGGTAGGCACGCTGCCTCCGTTTCTCACGGAGGCATCTTGCCTCCGTGTGCCACGGAGACAGCGTGCCTATCTCCGTGCGTCACGGAGGCATTGTGAACATGTTTACATCCCTGGGTTCTTTGTCCTACAGAAAAGGTTGTGAAAACGTAGAATCTGTAAGACTTTTCTAGAACCGAAGATTTTCACGAAGAAGAAAGATACAAATTCAAAATTTGAACATTACTGACCTTGACCCAATTGGGCTGTAAACCTCTTCTTCAAGACGACTGATATTTTTTGAGTTCTCATCTTTATATACTATAAGGAATATTACGATGAAAAATATTAATCAGATCATTTAAATTTGATGATAAATGAAAGCAAGAAGGCACTCATAACGTGTCCATAATATACCAAACTTTTTTTTGTACTAGAGTTTCAATTGGTATTTAACTCTTGAAACAATTATCACATTTTTTGTCAAGCACCAGTGCCACTTTGCACTGAAATACCATTTTGCACGAATAGAGATTTGGTTGCTTTTCAGATGGCAGCCTAAAGTGAAAATGCAGACCAAACTTTAGTTTAATATGCCTATAGAAGTCCCTTCTCTTCAAAATCAGCAGTGAAGTCATATATAACCGTGTCCCTTTGAAAAGGCCTGAAGAAATAACAGAGAACAAGAAGTTTTGAAATGATAGGAAGAGTGGTTAAAAGAAAAAATCCCAGGATGAAGATCATGAAATGAAGAGACAGTGGAGACTGTTAAACATTATGAAGAAATGAAAGGAAAATAGGAGGAAAAGAACAATGAATAGGAGAAAGATTGCTCCTCAAATAATTTTGGGTCAGTTCTAGATGGGATATCCTCAGCTTGAATATTCATTTTTGCCTGTTGGGATCTTTGTTTGCTTAATCTAATGATAGCACAGAAAACTTGTGCTGCTACAACATATGGTTAAATTTTTCAATATGAATTGCCCCTTGACTTGTAAATCCACCCTGAGCTCCAGTTCGCCGAAATCCTTGCATTTCCAAAATGACAAAAATGAAAATGGAATTGCTTGGGGAATAGAGAACACTTTTGCTATACCTTATGAAATATGAAACCTAGCAAGACTTTTCTACAAACAATGATATGCTTTCAGCTTTTGTGTTGAACAGGCATATGGGCGCTACAACATTGTAATTAATAACAATACTATAACTCATTTATAATCATAGTGTAAGAGCTCATCTACAAATCTAACATAAATGCCAGGTGCTGAAATGTAAATTATTGAGAAGGACCAAATCTAGCATGCTTACAAGATTCAAGAACTTTTAACCAGCTGACTGAAAGGTGCGACAAATTTTGACTGGAACAAAAGCCGGGCCATACTCAAAGTCCCACCACCAGAAAAATAAGATGCTATTTCCTGAAAAATTAAAGACTGTGTCAATTCAAGACCCCTGAGCCAGAGGAAGAAATACGATTTTGCTAATGTGATTAAAAAGAAAACAAGAATATAGCTTGGAGTTCATTCCTTACCTCCGTGAGGCACGGAGGCACGCACACGGAGGCATCGTGCCTTGGGAAGAAGGAAGTTTCCCGCCAAAAAGGACGGAGTTCTTCAGATTGGTTCTTGAATTTCACTTTTCTTCAATGGGTTTGTTTGGAAATTTTGTAGAGAGCTTTTTTCTTGCTGTTCGTGTCAAATTATTGTGTTTTTAATTAAGTTTTTTTATGTGTTTGTGAATCTCGGTACCCACTACATATATAAGCTATTTTGCCTCTTCCAATAACTCTTGTCATTTTTTCCTAGCCATTGTTAAAGAATCTCAAATTCCCATATTTCTGGCCTGGCAAAAGGTAGCCCCCCACCCCAAAGAAAAATGAGAATTACTCATGCATTTTGTAAAATTGATTCGTGTGTTTCGTACTATTGACTCATATTTTGAAACACATATGATTAAATATCTTACTGTTGAGTGAATTAGTTTTTGGTTTTTATGTTAATATCTGATTTTATGTAGATTTAGACGTATAAAGTGTTATAATTAAGCTTAGTTTGGGGATTTATAAAGAATTGGACTCCTTCCCTTGAAATCCAGTTTACCTATGTTGATTTGACTTTGTGATTTCGTAATTTGCAAACTTGGAACAAGAGTTACATTGTAGTTAACGATTCTTATAGGAATCCAAGTTAAGTTAAATTTCAAGATGAAGATACTTGTTCAATTATTTTTGCTGAATAAATACTTAGCTATTTGCATTATCGAGAAATAAGTAGGTGCAACATGACATTTTGATCACGACAAAATTTGCCGCATACCAATGGTACATAACACTTGGTCAATTTATGAATGCTTGCAAGTATGCATCATCTTCAAATCTTTCTTCATATAATTGTTATAGCGGTAATTTTATAATAAAAATTTCAATCATGGGATATAAAAGAACCCAATGGCTTCATTTCAAAGCCAGTACAAGTTTTCAATTTTTATTTCTCCAGTATTTATTGCAGCAAATTGATGGAATATGAAAAACGACACTGCCTTGACATAAATAAATGAATTATATTAGCTTTGCCTATTTCCATAAGTAGATAAATCTTCATGCACAATAATGTTTCTGCTCTTCAATGAAGATGATGCAAATTGAGGAAAGATGAATAGGACAATTACACTGGTCAACTGCAAATTATGCTCCTCTGTAGGAGCGAACTCTTTGGGATGGTTGATTGGTAACGTATGAGAAGGTCGTGATGAACTTATTGCATATATTTGTCCAATAAAAATTTTGATGAATACTCTCCCAAAATTATATTGCCTCTTCTTCAATCTTTGCATTGTGCTTGTTTGTATATTTCTTGTCATTCTTGTCACATTTTCTCTTGACTTTTTCCTATAAACTACTAAATTCAACCTCTTTCACTTCTTTATGGGAGAAGTTGATTTTACCCTCACATTATTATAAATTGAAATTGATGTTTAAATGATTGATATCTTAGTAAACAGGGTTTGGTTCGAGCAATTGTTGTGAGCAATTATGAGCCAAAGCAGTTGCAAAAAATACATGATTACTCTAAGGCTTGAGGAGTGCCATTGTGCTCGACTCAGGTGAATATTATGTTCCATCTTTCCAATTACTTGAATTTACTTCTTCCAGGCAACAAGGTAACGTACTTATATCAGTTTATATTTTCTATAGTGCACGTGTCTCTATGTGCAACGATTAATCGCTTTGAGATAAGTAACTAAGATGGGCAATTTACTCCTTGAAAATCACTGCATGGGCGTATCTTTGAAGTTTGACTAACAAAAATGTCATATTGTAACTCTTGCAATTGGAATAGTACATAATTGTTGGACTGGAGTTCATCTGATAAAATGCTATCGTGTAGTTAGGTATTGATGGACTTCTTTGCTTTCTCCCATGCACTTATTTTGTATCTCTCCCATTTAAAGATTTGAATATTTAGCATCTTTATGTGACTCACGATTTATGGAGTTTAAGCCTGACAGGTGAGTTAAAACCTCTTATTTCAATATAGTTGTTCCTACACTTAGGAATAACCTGTCATGATGAGGCTAGCTATTCTACGTATTTAGATGTTATAAATTGTTAAATATTACTTATGATCTTATATCTAATATAATTCTATTTCATTATATTCCATGCTAAAAATAAGTATTTTTACCATGGTATTCTACGTGTATAGATTTTATAGATATTATAGATTATTACAGATTACTTGCACTCATTTCACATTCTATCTAATATAATTATATTTCATTGCTATAAATAAATAGTTTCAAGAGAGAATATTGATTTATCAAATATCATGATTCATTTGAAATTCAAATAACATTTGTGAATTTAATTTGTTTTTTTACTTTTTGTTCATTTGAAATTACATCTTATGTCAATAACTTATTTCTGATATTAGAAATAGATGAAATTTTCAAAAATATTATACATTAATACAAACACAAAAATATGAAAAATTCTGCGCTAAATTAACACCACCAGAGAATCAGTATGCAACACGTTCAAATCACTAGATCAAATTGTATTTTTCATTTTTTACAATTACGACGAAGATTTCCTCAAATTTTGTATAAAATCACTAAAAATCACTCCACGCTATTAATTACACAATTAAACTCTAACACGTGCATTGGACGTGCGTGCACTAGTTAAAGAAAATAAAGTTTGTTAGGAGTTTCATATTTGTGTTTATAAGATGAAATAGCGACTTCAAACGTTGTTATCCGCTAATACGCATTTTCCCACAACGTAATTATGATGCAACCTTGTACCATAAAGTTTGTAGTATCCAATATTTAGTTTTGTTCCAAATTTCTAGCTAAGAACATCGCCAATGGAGACCCCAAAATGGTGCAAAACACCATGCACCATCCTTTGCATCATTTTGGGGCAAAGAAATAGTGTTGCACCAAATGGTGCAAAAGAAATGTTGTCCATCTTGTTATACAACAAAAAATTTTCTTGTGTTCCTTTTTTTATACAACAATTTTTAATTCTTAATTTGATTGTATTATAAATATTATTATTATGCAAAATTTTTAAATTTATTAATGAATTCAATATATTCGTTAACTAAACATAATTATTTATTATAAATTTATGTAGTAATAGATAAAGCTCATGTTCGATGATGATTAAAATTTGATTTTTAATAGATTTTAATAAAAGTTGATAAATATGTTGTTTAAAAAATTGTGTGTTCTATGAAATATGTGGTTAAAAATAATTTTTGACTTTAATTTTGATTAAAAGTTTTAATCCATATCAAACAGGGGTTAAATAATTAAATAACTTTTTGGATAAATAAATTGTTAAGAACTAAAATAAAGAAGAAAATGATAAAACCTGTTGATTTTGTGCAACATTTAGGCTCCGTTTGATACGCCTTATTTTCCATAGAAAATAGAATTTTTTTTCCATTTTCCAACTTTTGTAGTGTTTGATAGGCAAAATTTTCCCGAGAAAATGTTTTCCAACTTTTCCACATTTTTGAGGAAAACAAATTTTTGATGTTTTGGTTGGTAAATATTTTCTAAGTCTTATTTATTTATTTATTGAAAATTGAAAAAAATTCTAGCCACAATGGTAAAAACAATTTCTCACTTTTATTGATAATTTTCATGCAAAACAAAGTCAAACGAATGATATNGAAAAAAATTCTAGACACAACGGTAAAAAAAAAACAAAAATTTTATCACTTTTATTGACAATTTTCATGCAAAACAAAGTCAAACGGATGGTATTCGGTATTGTAAATTTTTTTCAAATTTTTTTTTGGTATTTGGAACAAATTCTAAACCCAATAGTAGGAAAAAATATCACTCTAATTGACATTTTTCATAAAAAAAAGGAAGCCAAACGAACACCAAAAATTCAACATTTTCCATGAAAAATTATACTAATCAAACACAATTAATTACAACTCCTAGTAAAACAATTTCTAAGCAAATCAATTCTCTGTAAAACATTTTATTTCCACCCATTTTTCACATTTGCAATCAAACGGACCCTTAATGTTTGGATTAGAGATGACTTTCAGTTTGATGAAATGGTTTGAAATGGCCTAGATAAATTAAGGGTGTGTTTGATAGATATTATTGAGAAAAAAATGTATTTTAAATAGTGATATGATGAAAAATATATGGTTGAAAATAAATTTTGAAAGAATGTGTGTCAAACATGGGGTAAAACAAATCTTTAAAATATAACATTATTCTAAATTATAAGCATGAGCCCCACACTTGATGCTTCACCTTGAGATCATAAATCTGCGCATGTAATCCTCACTAAGTCCCTGTTTGAACATTATTTTTATTTAGATTTATTTTCAACCAAACAATTCACATTTTTTATGAATAATTTAATCGTGTGTTATTAACTATTATTAAAATTTACTAAAAAATATATTTTTAATAAACCAAATGAGGGTTAAAGAGTAGAGAGTGTGCTAAATAAAACAATGTCTTCCTTATAAATTGGATGTACTAGGCATGTGTTTGAAATTCATTTTAATGAGATTTTTAGACCCTATCATATTTTGTTACATGAACAAGTATTTTAAAAAAACATGAAAAGTGTCAAAACATTTGTTAGAATGAGATAAATCTCGTGTCATGGAACCAATTTACCCTCTTTTTATAATTGAAAACGTGTTTTGAAAATATACAAGAATAAAAATGGAATTCAACACCTTTTACTTTGCATCTCTCTAGAGGTGCGTACGAGCTCGGCACGTTGCTCATGGGCCGAGACGAGCTCGTGGCTCAAGCCGATTTTCGGTTTGCGAGCTCGTACATTTTCTAACTTTTTTTAAAGATAAACCTTTAAAAAAAAAGATAAATCCTCGTGAGCCAGCTCGTGGGCGAGCTCGTTAGCTGGCCCAGTCGGTTCGATTCGTGCTCGTCATTTGAGGAGCTCGAGCCGCTCGACCTGTTTGCCACCTCTATAAGTGTATATCTTTGTGTATATTTCTTTGGACTTCAAAAAGTGTTGGACGGGAATTTGTATATTTTTTTTTAAAAAAAAAAGCTAACCAATCATATCTCGATACTGTATAATGTCAAAAATAATGAAAAAAATAAAAATGTACTAGTATGATTGTAAATTTTTCCCTAAATTCAAACAAAGGGGACCCACATTTGGGAAAAATGGAGAATGCGATATGCAAAATGCAAAAATAATGGAAGCGAGGCTAAATTTCCTGGAAGCATCCTCTAAAGAGGAAAGATAATGCTAAATAAAGCAAATATTTTCCTCATAAATTGAATCATGTCAGAAAAAAATTGTCATATTTCCTTAACAAATGGACTATTTAAAAATAATAGGCAAAATTTGCATTCAATTATCTGTTGTCATTGTTGCATTTTTAAAACAGGTGGACAATAATTTTCTTAACGCAGCTAAATTTACCTGAAGCATCCTCTAAAGAGTAAAGGTTATGCTAAATAAAGAAATATATTCCTCATAAATTATCTAGAAGCATCCTGACCCTTCACTCACACACTAATCCACTTGTAGAACTCTCTAGAACAGTACAACTCCTAAAAGCTGCTCATTCTCCTATTAATCCTCCTCCAGCTCTGGACTTTCCACACCAATATCACATTGCAATTAGCAATTTGCAATCTCTCTCTTCGCTTCTTGAATTAGCTTTTGTAATTTGATTTCGGCGTTGAAATGGACGAGGATTTTGAGATGCCGCCACCCGAAGGAATGGACGAGGACATGGATCTGCCGGATGATGGTCCGGTTTTGAAGGTGGGAGAGGAGAAGGAAATTGGAAACCAAGGATTGAAGAAGAAGCTTGTTAAGGAAGGCGAGGGATGGGACACTCCCGAAAATGGCGATGAAGTTGAAGGTGATTGATAGTTAGTCGGTTTGTTTATTAGATATTAAATATGCATTCTTGTATTGTTAATACTTGATTGTTATTTCTTAGTTATATTGATTGTCTATTGATTTTATGTTTCATCGTTGGCATTTTCAGTTCATTATACCGGAACTCTATTGGATGGTACTAAATTTGACTCGAGTCGCGATCGGGGGACGCCTTTCAAGTTCACACTTGGCCAAGGTTAGAAAATTTTACTGCAATTCTTGGTTCTTCAAAGCGGTTGTGTGCATTTTTTGGCTGTTGCTGATATTGATAGAGTAACTTGAGCTGAAAAACTAGCTTGCGAACAAATTAGGTAGTTCCAGCCCGCAATGCATGTTTGGCATTTATAATGTTATCTTTGATGTGGTGATTATGAACATAAGTCAATCTTTTTGTAACTTGAACTATAAATGTTAGCATCGTTTGGTTTTGAAGAAAATTAACGTGCCAAGTGCGGGCAATACATAAATTTTCCCCGTGTTCATGAGCATGCAGAGCCCCTGTTTGACACAATTTTCCTCCTTTTTCTTACTTTTTAATCACATATTTTCCATTGTATCACTATTTAAAATACGTTCTTTTCTCGATATAATATCCATCAAACAAACACACCCAGAGTAACAGATGTTTCCTGTCTGTTGCTTTTAGGCATACCCATTTTACAATATCATAAATTTGAACATTGTTACGCTGGGAGTCAGCTGGATGTAGTAATTTCTGTGGCCTGAGGGAATGGTTATCTGTGTTAGGGCATTGATTGAGTGGGAATAGTTTCTGTGGTAATCCAGAATTTGTTGGTTTCAGTAGCTTATTGTAGTGATTGCAGTGGTTCCTGAAATAAAGAGAAATAGGTAAAAAATGGGTTACGAAGTAACTCGAATGAGGAGAGGAGTATTAGGTAAGTGCGGCAGAATTACTGTTTTACAGTGACTGGTTCAAGTTCAGTTTTATGGATGCACATGGTAAAAGTCTTGTTTGGATATTGGGATATTATGAGTGTTTCTATCATTGGGGAAATTCTTGTAGGTTAGGTAACTTAGACATTGTATGGATGCGCTTTCAATAATTTATTTTTATCAGAAGCTGATATTATATTCAAAACTGAAAGAGTATATCATCATATATTCGTATCATCCGGAGTAGAAAGTGGGGAATATATTGGAAGAAGATAATGGTTGGACTTATTATAGCCGACAGAAAGAAATCCTGAATGTTGATTTCATATATCTAAATTTCAAACTGATTTTGGTTCATAACATTTTTATTTGTTTTGGGTTTGGGGCTTTTTGGAGAGAGAGAGTTGTTAATTAATTGACCATGATTCAATTGTAAAGAAGCTGGTGAATTTTATGTGCACGTGTTTGGGTGGGGTGTCCTTTGGATTTGCATAATGCTATTTACCTCCCCACAAGTCAATATTAGAGTCATTAAATTATATTATCAATTAAATAGGGCGTATATATATGCTAACATGACTCTTTTATAATGGTGCTAGATAGCATCGTTCTTTGAATTTTGCTCTGAATTGAAAAAAAATTTACAGAGCAATAAAGTGGAAGTTCAACAGTTCCTTCACTTGTGTACAAGTGGAGCTGTGGAGTAACAATACCTGTTGTCAATTCCTGTTTTCTTTTGCCTTCTTTTGGATATATATGTAGAAGCCGTTTTATCTGTCTCTTTTTTTATAATTTATATTGTAGTTAATAATTACTATGATGAGAAAGTATATAACATCTGCATCTTTGCAGGACAAGTTATCAAGGGATGGGATCAAGGTATCATAACTATGAAGAAGGGTGAAAATGCCATTTTTACCATTCCCGCTGAGTTGGCATATGGCGAGCCTGGTTCTCCTCCTACTATTCCTCCGAATGCCACTCTACAATTTGATGTTGAACTGCTATCCTGGGTCAGTGTCAAGGACATTTGCAAAGATGGTGGAATATTCAAAAAGATTCTTTCGGAGGGAGAAAAGTTGGAGAACCCTAAGGACCTTGATGAAGTTTTTGGTATGGAAAAATTGCCATAGAAGGAAGTGATTTTTGATTCAACATGTTTTTACTAACCGTACCCCGTATCTTATAATGCAGTCAAATATGAGGTTAAACTGGAAGATGGTACTTTAGTTGCTAAATCAGATGGAGTTGAATTCACAGTACAAGAAGGTGAGCTTCTGATATATTTGGTTGATTAACACTTTTGGTGTATGTCCACGTTCATAAGTAGATACAATCTGTCTTCAGGTCATTTTTGTTCTGCTATTGCCAAGGCTGTGAAGACAATGAAGAAAGGTGAAAAGGTTCTTCTCACAGTCAAGCCTCAATGTGAGTACCTTTTTATACTCGACAAAATGTGAAGCTGAAAATGAAGTAACTAATACAGATAATCCAAATTTCTTACATATAATTTTCTCTACTGCAGATGGATTTGGTGAGAAGGGAAATCTAGCCTCTGGTGATGTTGGAGCTGTCCCACCAAATGCTACACTGAATATCACTCTGGAGCTGGTCTCATGGACAACAGTTTCCATGGTCACTGATAACAAGAAAGTCATTAAGAAGATACTGAAAGAGGGGGAAGGATATGAGCGCCCGAATGAAGGAACTGTTGTGAAATGTAAGTATCTTAATAAATCATAGTGAGTTTTATTTCTTCTGACAATCAACCGTTTAGTTTGAAAATATCTTTCTATTTGTGTTACCAGTGAAATTGATCGGGAAGCTTCAAGATGGTACTGTCTTCATTAAGAAAGGTGATGGGGATAACGATGATGATCTCTTTGAATTTATGACGGATGAAGGTACGAGAGTATGAGATTTTGCCTGCCTTTCTTTGATTTCTATCTGCTTTTTATATTATCTTTGCTATTTTTGAACAGAGCAAGTAGTTGAGGGGTTGGACAGGGCTGTGATGACTATGAAGAAAGGGGAGGTGGCACTATTGACAATTGCACCAGAGTATGCATTTGGTTCATCTGAGTCGAAACAAGAGTTGGCTGTGGTCCCACCAAACTCTACAGTGTACTATAATGTAGAGCTTGTCTCGTTTGTTAAGGTCAGTAGATTGTGTTGAATTATAATGTCCAATTCTCTTTCTTTAAGATCAGATTACGTATCTACTTTGGCATCTTTAGGAGAAGGAATACTGGGATATGAATACCCAAGAAAAGATTGAGGCTGCTGGCAAGAAAAAGGAGAAAGGGAATGCACTATTCAAGGCGGGCAAATATGCTAAAGCCTCAAAGACATATGAGAAGGTAAAGGAGCGTTGATTTCCTATATATAAATGAAGCTCTGTATATTACATTTCTATGTAATTCACCTCATGCCAATAATTTCTGATGCAGGCAGTCAAGTACGTTGAGTACGAGACTTCTTTTGGTGAAGAGGAAAAGAAACAGGCAAAAGTATTGAAAGTTACTTGCAATCTGAACAATGCTGCTTGCAAATTGAAACTGAGAGATTATAAGCAGGGGGAGAAGCTATGTACTAAGGTTTGTCTAGCTCTCAATAGACATTTTCTTTTCATTTTCTGCTCCATTAATGAGGATGGTGTGTGCATGAAGGTTTTGGAACTTGAGAGTACAAACGTGAAGGCGCTATATAGAAGAGCTCAAGCATACATGAACATGGGTGATCTGGATCTTGCTGAATTTGATCTTAAGAAAGCTCTTGAAATTGACCCTGACAACAGGTAACAGCAAGAATCTAGTTCTGTCCTGATAATCTGTAGAGACCTTTTTTATTTTTTCTTCCTATTTTTTCACAATTCAACAGGGATGTGAAGCTCGAGTACAAAGCTCTTAAGACTAAGGTGAAGGAGTACAATAGAAAAGAAGCCAAACTTTATGGTAACATGTTTGCGAAGTTGAATGTAAGTACGGAACATTAAATTCACCTTTAATTTTTTATTTTTTTTTTTCCCCTGAAGACCGTTTCTTATGTTTATTTAATTTGCTGCAGAAAACAGATCCAAAGAAGGCAGAACCCATGAGCATTGATGGCAAGGCATAAACTCTCTACAATGCTATCCGCTTCATAACTAAGTAATGAGAATGGGAAAGGTTCTGTTGAGTATTCTTGTATGGTGATTATCACTGAGTTCTTCTGTTTTCACATGTATTTTGAAGTTTAGTTGTGTCTGACAAGCATTTCGATAGAGATTGTTCGAGTAATTTAGACAAAATTTGAATAAATCTTTTTTGAATCCGAATTACCAGTTTGAGATGCAAAAATCAAACCTTGAAGGTTTCGAAGGTGCATTTCTTTAAGGGTTTGTCTACGTGTACATAATTTTATATACAAGAGGGTGTTCACACCTTCACATGGGGTGGGGCTCACTTCGGTGTAGCATATTTCTTTCATCCTTTAGTGCATGGTGTCCATTGAAAATTTTTAATTAGAGAACATCTTGTAGAAAGATAACTGACCCCTCGTAAATCCACCTCCCTTCTCGAAAGGAAAAGTGTCAAATTCCTTTTTACTGTAGTTCCATGCATTATGTCACTCTATTGGATACCAGTCTCCAGAATCTTGAGAATGCAACAAGTGCATGGATACGAAAGTAAATAAGAATAGGACATCGATGACAAATTATGTAATGACTCGTTGTGGACTCCTACGTTTATAATCCTAGTAAATCATTTCCTTCGCTCATTCACCGTTCTTTCTTTAATTGTTGATTGCTGATAAAATTCCATTTTAACCTTTAATTGCACTACACAAATCGTCATTTTTGTTCATTTTCATCCAACTCGACATGGATTATAAATTGGTTTAATGGATAGCATAATTCATTTCGATTACTTAAATTTCTCTCATCTTTGATATCTCATCGAGACGATCGTATCATGTACATAACATGATCATTTTGTTTTATCTTAGCACACTTCCAAGTGTTTGAAGTGATTGTTCGTATGATAAAAAAATATCAACGTTCGACATACTTTATATGTGCATACAAATCATTATCTTGTAATACCATCGATGGATTACACATTGATAAGTATGTTTTTGCACACTTCTGTTTATTATTGATGAAAAGAGCGAATATCGACTTACAATTAGATAATTTTGACTTTGAAGGTCATAAACCTCAAGTGTAGGGAGAACATGGCAAAAGGGAGTGAAAACCTATACGACACTTTTTAAAGCATGAGGACCATTTTGTATTCTCATCCAAAAGTCGGGGACTTGGACTACAATTTCCTGGGCAAGTTTTAAAAACCTTAAAAACGCAGCAGCTGGAATTCATTCTGCTTCTTCTCTTTTCTTCTCTCTTTTTCATTCATTCTTTTTTTTTTCCTTTTTTTTTTCTTTTGAATTATTTGTAATTTTTGGGGCAAAAATCTAGAGCACAAGGAGGAGCGATCAAAGGATTTGGCAAAACTCTGGGGAAATCAAGAGCAAGGAATTTTGCGATCAAAGGATTTGGCAAAACTCTGGGGAAATCAAGAGCAAGGAATTTTCATCTTAAAAAATTCAACAGTAAGAGTTTTATCCATAACTTTATATTTTCTCCAATATTTTGCCGAACTTGCAATGTATTATATAAAATATTCTCCATTTTATTATTTGTACAAAATAAGCTAGTTATTTATGTTTGAATTTATGGTAGTAGCTAGACTTAGCTTTAATTAATTTAAATATTTGCTCTTAGATAAATTACTTATTTTCGTGTGTTTTTACTGTTGTTATTATTTCATTTTCATTTATATGACCAATGAATAATTATGTTTAGTGATTTGTACATCGTTTGACTGAAGATTGTGCATTAGGTTTGCACATTCTTAGCGAACAAGTTTTTGGTGTCATTATTAGAGAATGTTTTACTTTCATTACAACTAGTTAATTTTAGTTTTAATAATGTCGTTTTATTTATTTTAATTACTTTTATTTTTGTATATTTTGGCTAATCTCGGGATTGTTAATCTATCTTATATTGATATTCTCTCCTTATTCTTTTCAGCTATAGTTGCTTATTCCAATTTTAGTAAAGTAACAAAGTGTTTGCAATGTATAATTTCTACATTGACTATGAAAATATGCTTGGAGGTCCAAAATGTGAAATTTGTCAAACGATGCATTGTACAGGGCAATGCTTGTTTTCGTGCACTAACATATCAATGTCGAAACTTCGTTGATTAAGGCAATATTTAAAATGTCGAAAACAAGCATTAGATAATTTTGATGATAGTTACATGCTCGCAGGAGATTATGTACCGGACGATCGGGATGAGGACATCGAGCTA
This sequence comes from Fraxinus cuspidata, assembly GCA_903798385.1. Classification (NCBI taxonomy): domain Eukaryota; kingdom Viridiplantae; phylum Streptophyta; class Magnoliopsida; order Lamiales; family Oleaceae; genus Fraxinus; species Fraxinus cuspidata. Next base: position 13,776 of record CAIGRP010050757.1, read on the forward strand.
GTGGGATATGGTCCTCCTTTATTGAATGAGAATGTACTTGTAAGGTATTATCATGAGCTTGTCAAATTGGATGAAGATGACATTCCTATGGGATATTACGTACAGGGGCGAATCCAGCCTTGAAGTCCAGCACGGGCGGCCGACGATCATTGGCTGTTGACCGCAACGACAGGAATGA
>CAIGRP010050759.1:0-12598 GCA_903798385.1 Fraxinus cuspidata
TTGATATCTTGATGTTCAGTGGTTGTTAGGAGTAGTTCGAATGTATTAGGGTTTCAAGTTTGTTCGATCTATAATTTTTAGTTTCTATTTTTTTTTTAACATAGCCATGGGTGTAAAATTATCTCCGTTAAGAGCCACGTCGGAGTCCATCAGTCTACGGAAGCTATTTTTGAAATGAAATGTTGACGAGTGAGGGATGCAGTACAACTTTTAAAAGTTCAATGAGCATTTAGGTACAATTTTGAAGTTCGATGGATAAATCTTGACCAAACTCAAAGTTGTCTGAACCACGATGGGGTATGCGTGCATGCTGGACTTACCAATCAAGCCTTGGAAAACGTGAATTTCGTTGTTTAATTAATTAATCTTAATTGTTATGTCATGTAAACTAATTTGTTAGCAATAATGGAGGGAGGGGGTTAGGTGAAAATACAAACAAGAGATGGAAGACGGGTAGATGGTTGATTGGTCGCTGCACTTGGGGAAAAAAAAAAATCAATTATTTTTGCAAGATTATTGATTAATTTATACAATAAAAAAGATTATGTAGCTTAAAGAGTTCATTAATTTATTAACTTCGAAAAACAAACTTCATAACTAATATTATCATTTTTTTCCATAAAAGTCTATAATTCTTTTACTTTCGAAGGGAAAGATAAAAATAAATGAACGATTGATTCAAAACAAAAATTAATTTTAGCTCATAAAATGAAACAATAACATTATTAATTCCAAATAGAGATGGCGAGGGGGTTGGGCATCTCTTCTTGTCCTCCACCATCGTCCGTCGCAAATGTTGAGGGGCGGAGTTGATAAGGCAACATGATTAAAATATTATTATTATTATTATTATTATTTTATTTACTTATTTATTTTAAATTATTTTGAACAAGATTTAATTTTAAAAACATAAAACGCAAAATTAAAAATAAGAGTCCAAGCTAGGTACGTGACATTTTGCGATTCCTAATTATTCTTACTAAACTTGTGCGAATTTGGATAAAATTATAAGTTATTAAAAGTTATAATATGATAGAATTGGGGCTGAATTCTATTAAATATGTATTTTAAAGTTAAAGTTAGATTTTAAAAAGCAAATTATACCTAATTGACTTTTCACAATGTTCCGCAGCTACTCTACTGTATTGTATTACTCCCACCTACCAAATCCGCAGCCTCACCACCACGCCCACCCCACCTCACCTCGCCCTCTGCCGCCGTGTTATATTAAAACCCTCCACCACCATCTCTGGTTCAGCTCAACTATATTTCTCACGCACTTAAAACATTGTGCGTGTACATTTATATACATACTCACACATTACCTTAATTTGGGTGTAGATATGATTTCTTTCTCCTCCGTCCAATCCACTTCCGCCACCTCCGGCGCTGCCTCAACTGCAACCCCAACGGCCACACGAACCGCCCTTTTTCCTCATCACTATTCCCACCAATTGTCGTTCTCACTTCCATCACAAACCTCTCAATCCCACTGTTATCCCCATCGCCGCCAGCAGGGCTTCCGCATCCGGGCCATTGACGCCGCGCAGCCGTATGATTATGAGGCCCATCTCGTCAACCGCTTCGCACAGTCCACCAAGCTCAAAATCGCCGTGATTGGGTTCGGGAACTTCGGTCAGTTCCTTGCCAAGGCATTCATTCGCCAGGGACACGCTGTTTTCGCGCATTCTCGGTCAAATTACGCCTCCATAGCGCAATCACTTGGCGCTGCTTTCTTTTTTGATACTCATGATCTGTGTGAACAACACCCTGATGTAATCCTTCTCTGTACCTCTATAATTTCCACTGAATCGGTACTTAGGTCTCTCCCTATCCAACGTCTAAAGCGCAACACGCTTTTTGTTGATGTTCTATCAGTTAAAGAGTTTCCGAAGAATATTTTCCTGCAAGTTCTTCCTACCCATTTTGATGTTCTTTGTACTCACCCAATGTTTGGCCCTGAAAGCGGGAAAAACGGCTGGCAAAATTTACCCTTTGTATTTGACAAAGTGAGGATTGGGAATGAAGATTCTAGACTTGCACGTGTCGAGAATTTCTTAGACATTTTCAAGAAGGAAGGTTGTAGGATGGTGGAGATGACTTGTGCAGAGCATGATAAATATGCTGCTGGATCACAGTTTATCACACACACAATGGGAAGAATTTTGGAGAAATTACAGTTAGATAGCACTCCAATCAATACCAAAGGGTACGAAACTCTGCTGGATTTGGTGGAAAATACAGCCAGTGACAGCTTCGATCTGTACTACGGGTTATTTATGTATAACAAAAATGCAATGGAGCAAATAGAGAGATTGGATTTGGCATTTGAGGCTTTGAAACAGGAGCTGTTTGGACATTTGCATGAGGTGTTGCGAAAGCAGTTGTTTGGGAAATCTGAGGTCGGGATCCGGAGGCCAGTACTATCAAAGTTGCCCAAGAATGGGACACCTTTGTTGCCGGCCCAATCAGAGACCTTGGGGAATAATGATAATTAGGATGGTTTCTATTTGTATTAGGTACCTTCTCAATTACTATCTCTTGATTTAAATGATTCTTTATTGAGCCTCTAGCATATGAAAAATGACTAAATTATTTCATGAGTTAGTAAAAAACAATGAATTGCACGCCATTCGTATTCTCATTCTCGGAATGGAACTTGAAAATGTGCATTGTACCTTGTCTTATTGAGAAAGTGCATTTAGAAAATTGAAAATGATCTACTTGAAAATGCCTGTGTAGTTGGAGAACAAAGAGCTGTATCAACACTGGACTGTCCCATTGGTTCTATCGGGTCTGCTATGCTGAATATTGGCTGTCTTTTAAATGTTGTATTCCTTGGAAAATGAGAAGAACAAAAATGGAAATTTTAAATATTTGATGAAGACCTATCGATGATTTGTGTGTTTTAATGAAAACATTCTGCACTTACCAATATTTGGTATGCCAAATGAAAAATTTGGTCAGCGGGAAAAGTTTCTTGGTTAAAAGGAAATAAGTCAATTTGGAATTATGTTTAAAACATTTTTCATGACTTACACCAACTTACACGAGTAATAATCATTCCATCTGACCACCACCTGCTGCCATTCAAACCAGCACCTATCACTGGCCTGTTGTCAGTAACCACAAACTGACCGCCGATGACTGACCAGTGAATACTTGCTGGTTGCTGGTAACCATAACTACTTTTTTGTTGTCAACATTCGTCAAGCAGTTGCTTGCAACCACTAACGAAACTAGTGTTCTGTTGATTGCATCCTCCATTGATCGGTCACCTATGACTACCAGGGACGAGGCATTGGCGACTATTACTCAGTTTCCACCAATTATATGTTAGTTTATTACACTAGTAAAAACATAGGTCAAAGACTTGGAAAATTTATCTTAGAAGAATTTGTTCACAAAAAATATTTACAAATGAAAATCGTTATCCATTTAATTTATTATGAAAACCCCATAGATTTGTATGTATTATAGGTTTGCAAAAAAAATTGTAAATTGAAGTAACCTTCTTGTCAGCAACTTATAAAGTCTTGAGGAAAAAAGGGTTGAGGGAGAGAATCTTTTAAGTGCCCAAAGTTAGCCATAGATGAAATATAGAAAATATCAATCCACATTTTTGTGCCTAGTGATTTTGTTGTAAATTTTTGTTATTCCAGTTATTGCTGCTTGTTAACATTAATATTGTTGACTAGAAATGCATTCTTTGTTAATTATTGTATATCCTTAAATATTTTTTTTTCTGCAAACTGCTGGATCAATTATGAAGGAAATTAGTTGAACGATCGAATCTAATCAAATGTTTGAAAAGGAAAAAGTGCCAATCTTTTGGAGCAACAGTTGTTCTAATATGTGATTTTCTAGAGAAATTTGTGTGCCTTGGAAAATCTTTGCTGCTTTCATACTTAATAGCACCATATATGTCATTATAAATGGAATTACGTTTGACAATCATGTTATATTTAGCATTTCCCTTCCAGTAGATGCTAACTCAAATTGCTGCTTGTTGCTCAATATTTTATACATTCGGTTGTTTTTTGATTGAAAATTGAAGAAACAAAAACAAGAGGTAACATAAAGAGAGAGAAATTATGATTGGTGTAAGAGTTTATAAAACTTTGTGAGTATATGGATTTAGAATCTCATCAGACATGACATGACACGCCACCCTGCTCTGTGATGTAATTCAAAAGATCGAGATCGAGATTGAGATTGAGATCAAGAGCAATCTGCTATTGGTTTGTCTTAACATTTTTAGCCGTCTTGCCATGGAACTTATTGATCAATCCTACAAAGGACAGTAAGAAAGAATCAGGCGATGCATTTTTTTCTAATGATTAATGATCCTTATGTTGTATACTTTGTTATTGTTTACTGATTTGATCGACCAGGTTCAGTTTTATACTAAAGGCCTAGTATGTCTTTCAGGTGCTGTAGGAATGGCGTTGATTCTACTGATAGAACGACAGCTGTGGGTTTATGGACTCCGGTAAACTGCTTATAAGTAAACTTTTTTCCATTTTTCTTCAGTTTTATTTCGTCCGGTTTCTGGTATTTTGCCATGTTGTAGATTCTTATTGTATACGAGCTGTTGTACGAGGTCCAGTACTCCAGTTTCATCAATGTTGTAAATAAAGCTTCCCGGTCTCAATTTGTTTGTGGTTTCGCAAATCAATCGTTGTCAAATTTCAAGGTTTCTATGTTCTCAAGCTCATTTTTTCTCAGGGTTTCATTACTCTGTTTCTCGACTATTTTTTTAGTGATCTTCAAAATTTTAAGCAGTTTTTTGTGCCCAAAATGGGTGGCAATTTATGTTGTTAACTATGCCTTAATAGATTCAAGAAGTGATGGTTTCTGGGAGTTTAAATTATTGCTTTGAGGGCTTGTTATACATACTGGAATCAACATTTTTTTTTTCATTAATCTCATCACGTCCTATTCAATCTGACATACAAAACATGCCTAATTGATTTGCATGCACAATTTTCTAAATTAATCTCTATGCCTTTACGGACATTGAGCTGCAACTAATTTCATCGAAATTACATCAATTACGTTGTTTTTATCTCAGTAAACTCTGGGTTTCAATCTGTTTTTCCAACAATTTCACATACTTCTTACCAAAACCACGTAAGAACATGAAAGTGATTCCAATCTAAAGCCATTTCTTTATTGTTGACAATGAAGAAAGAAAAGGAAAAAGAATCTTAAGAAGCAATGACGACGTTGTATTGTAGACAACTTGATATGACGTTGAGCCATTTCTTTATGGTCGAGAATGGAGAAGAGGGGACGATTTGTCGAGTGTAAATATGTTGAGAAAGATGATCAAATTATACCTCTACTTGATCTCCAACATGAACAAGAATAGATATGGAACAACAGCAATTCTAAACCATTGAACCTCTTTCAATGCTTGAAGGCCATCGACTTCTGTCTTGTAAGAGGATAGGTAATGGCCGAGGCATGGCGTGAGGTTTTACGCCAAGCACAATATTGGGCCTCGGACAAGTTGGGTAGAAGTTGAATCTTTCTATTACTATCGCTCTTTCACTTTCGCCTTACTGATGTAGAAAGTAATTCTCCTCTTTTAAAAATACACATAAGAATTAGATTTTAAATTTTGACATAATTATACATTAAGCCTCCGTTTGGCTTAAATTTTCAACTGGATCTCTTGACCATTAATTCCAGAAAAATATCTATTCAAACTGAATGCAAAACATCCAGAGTTCACTTTTCATCTGTTTTTCCAATAATTTTCCAGAAATCATCTCTCTTTCATAGTTGGATTCTTTTCGGCATAGGTTTCATTAGATCAAACCCCCCACACAGAACCTTGCTTCGCTCGGCCTTGTTAGGATTGTTGGCTTCATCAAGTTTTAACAGCTTTCCAAATAGCTAGCCAATAAAAAATAGCACTGAGTTTTTGAAGAGAATATATGGCAGTAGAGATAGTGAAATCTATCTTTAGAGTTTAGACTAAGAGTCTCAAACACCTTCGGTACAGTCTCTATCTTTGATTTCCTGTGCAAAAAAATCCTAAAGAGTAGTTATGGTTTTGGCTTTGAGAGTAAGCTACGTTGTTTGAAGTAATATATACTATTGAAAAAAAGATGGTTTAGTTTAGCTGGTTTGACCAACTTTTAACCAATCATTTAAGTGAGTCTCGTTAGTTGGACAAAAGATCTATTTGACCTAGTGTATTCTAGTAGATTAATATAATTTATTTATTTTCTCAAAATCAATATAGGGTGAATAAGAAATTAAGGTCAAAAGATGACAACTTGAAATTAAAATAAATTGAAAATAAAAATCGGTGGAAAATTGAAAAATGCTAATCCTACATGTGAAAGCTAGAAGAATAAAAATCACTTTATATTGCTCAAGTTTGAAACTTGAACTGGGACACCAAAATGTACCAATAGTCTTTGAAATGTGACCTATATGTTATTAGAATTGTACTTTGTGATAAATGCATTTTGTGCACTTATTCGAACTACATTATTAAACTTTTATGTCATCAAATTATTATTTCTACTTAACTTGTGTTAATTTTCTTTAATTTGTTTTTAGTTTATGGACTCATTCAACGCAATTGGTAAAGAAAGAATGATGAAATTGAATGAAATGTGCAATATTGGGGATCAAAGTCTACACTACAGAAATTGAAGGACTAAATGGCATTACTCCGAAAGATTTGATGACATGGACAAACACAAAATTAATGGGCCTTTAACCAATTGGAATTGGAATGGGAAGTGGACTTTATTTTATGGGGAAATTAGGCGAGGTACCATATAAAAATAAATATTTTGATTAATACCTTTTAAATTAATTAAACATTTTAATCAAATAAAAATGATGTTTTAGTCCTAAACTATTAACTAAAACTTACTCAACATAAAGTAACCAGATAGAAACCCACTCCTCATCCTTAGAAACACCCCTTACTCCAGAGTCGATTTCCTCTATCTCTGAGAAATCTCAACCTGAATCGACCATTATCTATCGATTTCGTCGATGTCGTCTCCGTTTCCGTTTCCGTCTTCGTTCATCTTCACTCCTCTTGCTCATTTCGTGGAGATCTTAAACACATACCCTAAAAACCCCAAATAGCTGAAAGCTTAACCTGTTCCGATCAAAATTCAGAAATTTGAGTTCGATTTTGACTTATTCACTTCGACGCCGAATCTGACACCTGGCTCTGACTCTTATTTCTATAATGGTCGGAGAAAGTGGGTTGAAGATGAGAAGAAATATTGACCAAGAATCATTTTCAAAGAAGAATAGAGTTTCATCAACATCTTATAAACCTAAGGTAGCCAACAATTTTCACTGCAAAAGTGGAATAAATTTAGCTGTTATTGATGATTGTTGACATTATTTATGATGCTTATGTGCACTTGATTCCTGTGCACTTGATTCAATATGACAGGGTATGTTGTTTACATTTATGTAAAGATTTTGTTAAACATTGATAAAAAATAATAATAAGTTAAAACAATAAGTTATGTGAAGATTTTACTTCAATCTATTACTTGGTGAATGATTTTTTATACCCTGCTGTTTGCAAAACTTATTTTACTTGAGTATTACTAGCATCTCTTTACCAATTATAGTTTTGATACTAAACACGTTGAGGAAATGAAATTCCCATTTGTCTTTGGATTAATTGGGAGTTTGTCACTCTGAGTTTGAGGTGTTGAGAACTAGACTATCAAGGCACATGTTGAAAATCTTTATAGGTTAGTTTGTTGCCTGATTCTAAAAATTAATGTTGTATGAACCTTGTGTCTTTTTTTCCTCTGTCACAACACATTTCTTTTCCTCTTTTTATATGAACCTTTTTCCTCCATGTATTTTCAGTTGAGCTTATGATAATGTATTCTTCTTTCCTCAATAGTGCAGAAAAAATATAGATCTTTATATATAATTTAACACGAGTCTTGAGTTTATGTGAAGAAAAAACCCCAAGGTACTTTCTGTTGAGTTTATGTAAAGATTTCGTTAAACACAGACAAAAACTCAACAAAAATGCACATAATGTTACGAGGAAGAGTAAGGAAAGTGATAATCTCATTCATTTGTAGATTTCCCTTGAGTTCACTGGAAAGGTTTTTTTGTATTAGTTATGAGTATATATATATTTTCAAGCAACACCACAATGAACTATGCAAACTTCATTATACCTATTGACTTGATGGATTCATTCCAGAACTCTGCTTTGTGTTTGTGTTTGATAAATGGTTATGTGCACTTCTTTTTGAATTTTTGTCACTTTTTTTAACTTATTGTCATTTACATTATTAAGTTCTTTTAACTTATTGTCATTTTTTGTGAAAATGCCTTCTATGCATGATTTTTGTGTGAATGACCTCTCTGCCAACCAAAAAAGGGATTGCAATGGAATGCCTTCTCTTAGTGCCAAAAGATGTGAATTATTGTGGTTTCCTGATTACAGGAAAACATGTAGGTTATTACATTTTCAGACAGAGCCTCCCTCTGTCTAGCATTGACTGGCCTAATCTATTTTATAATCATTTTTATCTTGCGGTTTTATCTTAGTAAAGGCTCATCCTTTTATTCTTACTCAACTCCCTCGTATATTTGTAATTGTCTAGTTCTGCTTGAGCCATCAAGTTTTACACCTCCTTGTGTTTGCATAGTGCTTATACTTTCAATAAAATTCCCACTCTAGAGTGATCTTACTGAAAACTCTCTAATTTTGTAGGAGATACATGTCACCTGTTTTGAGTAGATAAGCAGATGGAGTTTCGATATTCACTGATTCTGTCAACTTTGGTGTTGGAATCATATAACCATTCATTGAGTAACATTTGTCAAAGTGATCTGTACATGCCAAAAGATTTGTGTCAAAGTTGACTTGCTCGATTGAATTGTTTTTGTTTTTTATATTTAAAAATTCGTATACCAAATTCCACGTAATTGTAAGAAAAATTATAAATGGCTCATAAAAGTTGTATTATAAACGATGAATTTCAAGGTTTTTAATTTGATTGGTTCGCCTCCATTAATGCTATCGATGTGTGAAATAGAATAATTTTACCGCTATCTCATTTTCCATTAAACAAATAGATTGAAAACTATAGCTATTTCTAAATTTCTACCAAAAGTCTTAATAGATAAAAATATATACTAATTATAGAACAAGAAAATTATATCATACTACTTCTGTCATTTTTTTAGTGTGTTTCACTTTTTTATTTTCTATCACTTTTATTTTGAATTTGAGTCACGTTTTTCAAATTCCTATCGCTTTTTTGAGTTTGTTAGTTTTTTTGAATTTAGTCAGTTTTTTTTATTATTATTTTTTATCACATTTTTTTGAATTTGTATCATTTTTCTTATGTTACTTTTAAAAAAAAAAAAATCTATCATTTTTTTTAATATTTGTCATTTTTTTTTCCTGAATTGTTGTCACTTTTTTTTAGTATTTGTCATTCTTTTAGTTATTTCTTAAAGTTTCTATCACTTATTTGGGTGACAAATATCAATTTTTAATAAAAGTGATATTGTATGTTTTTAATTAAAAAATGATACTTAACTTTAAAAAAAATATTTGGGTGACATTGTGTCACTTTAAAAAAAAAAATAGACTTTTTAATAGAAAATGTGACATTTAATTTTACATAATATTTTTACTTTAAAAATACAGTTTATATTATTTTTCAAAAGATCCTTAATTATAAGGATATTTTTGTAAGTTATCCATTATTTTAAGAGATAATTGTAGCAGCGGTACCAAATTTTTTATTTAGTAGCAGACTTTGCCCAAATATTTTATTTGTGTCACACAGTACCAAATCATTCATTTTTGCTACCAACGATACCAAACTTTTCAAAATGTCCGCAATTGAAGTCCAAATGGATTGTTTATGCTAGTTTTACTATTAGTTGACCAAATAATTGACTTTGACAATAATGTTGATTGACTTTAAAAGGTTAAAATTGTAATTTTATATTTTTTAATAATAAAATAACCAAAATTAAACAATTAAAATTAAAAACTCATTCCACATCTTCTTCTCCACCCATCCCACCCACACACACAACCCCCACCTCAAATATGCAAATCACGGAAATCAAAATCTTCAAATCCTCAAATCCATGGAGTCAGAAACCTGTTGCCCAACTATGTAGATCTATGTAGGCTGGATTAGAAATTTGGACCTTAACAACCGATCAGAAATGGAGCTCCTCGATAAAAATGTAGATTTCCTGCTGAAATGGTCCGCCGAAGAGACTTTCTTGACCAAAGAGGAGAAGAAGAGATAAGAGATTGGAAAAGGGCTTAGGGATTTTCTGTATGACGTCTAAGCAGGTTTCTGGTAAGGTCCATTTCTTGCTGTCAATTTGCGGGGGCGTTTGTATCGGTCATTGCAGCCTGTATGTGGGTGGATTGCGATCGTCGGTACGGTGGATGTGTATGGATTTTGATTCTTTTGGTTGGAGTTGGGTGAGGGTGAGGGAATGTGGGGGTAAGTGTGGGGGGTGAGAAAAAGATGAACTGTTTCAAATGAAGTTTTGAGTTTCTGATTCCATGGTCAAACAAGACGAAGTTTTGGGCTAAATGCATAGGCAGAGCTCCTTAGAGCTACTGCCATCAATTATTTGATCAATTAACGATCAAACTAACAGAAACTATCCGTTTGAACTTCAGCTGCGGACATTTTGAAAGATTTGGTACCGTTTGTGGAAAAAATCAAAGGTTTGGTACCATGGTTGACACAAATGAAAGATTTGGGCAAAATTTGCTACTATATGAAAGATTTGGTACTGCTACTGCAATTATCTATTATTTTAAAAAGAACTATAATGAAATCAAATTGGGCCTACACCAATTGCGTGAGGAATGGAATTAAAAAATGAACTGGAGTCCTTTGTTCATAAAATAAAAAAATAAGAGGCGACAGATTAACCATTGGGATTTGGAGAGAAAAGGAGGACACGTGCGCATACAGAGACAGAGGAGGGCGGCTGGAGTTTTTTTTTTTTGGAAAAATTTGGCTGCTTTTGGAACAATTAAAAAGGCAGCCAAGAAGAAAATTATAGGAATAATTGCAATAAAAACACTAGCACTTTTTTTTTTCATACCTTTGACTTGTTACAATCGTCACTCTAACATTTTCAAACGTTACAGGTGAAGCTCTTCTGGGTAATTTCCATCCACAATTCCGTCAGTTGACTAACAATTTAACTTTGACCACGTTTTTAATATTTAAAAATGAGCAAAAGAGTAACTTTCTATTTATCATATTAAATAATTAAATTAAAAAAATAAGAAATAATAATAATTAAAAAAACACAATCGTCTTCTTCCTCTTACCCCTACCTCAAATCCAAAACTAGCCACCCGACCACTGCCATCGCCACCTTCACCTTCACCTGCTAAGGGCCACCTCTGTAATGTTGCTAATTCTAACGAAAAAGATGTAATGTAGAGATATGGTGCCATAAATTATCAGTTAATACATGTTTTTTACTCGTGTAATTGTTTACCATTTGGAGAGTTTCAAAATTTATAACTCAAGCAGCTCTAATCCACCAAAAAAATTCAAGCTAAAATATTACTGTTTATTTGCTTTTCGAAAATAAAAATAAAAATGGCTAGTTTTTCACTTTTATTGTGTCCATTTCTGAATAGGTTGAAAGATGGAAACTGAAATGGTTTGACAGGAAGTTGCTCAAGGATGAAGTTAAGATGGAGAAAACATTTAACTGATTTATTTACAGATTAATTGTTTTATAGTTCTTTATTGAATAAAGTGCATAGCAATTTTAGAATTTTTTTTTTTTTTCACAGTGTTAAAAGTGCAGAACAATTTTAGATCTTAGTCACAAATCCCGGCAAGAAGTGGAGGTGGTGGTGGCCACGATCGGGTGACTGATTTTGGGTTTGAGATGGGGGTGAGAGGAAGAAGTCGATTATTATTTTTTGTTTCTTATTTTTTATTTTTTCAATTTAATTAATTTAATTATTTAATGTGATAAATAGAAAGTTACATTTTGCCCCTTCTTAAAATATTAAAAATGTGGTCAAAAATAATTTCTTAGTCAACTGGCGGAATTGTGGATGTAAACTGTCCAAAATGGCTTCACCTACAATGTTTTGAAAAGTTAGAGGTGACGGTTACAACAAATCAAAGATTTGGAAAAAAGTTGTTAGTGTTTCAAAAATTTGGAGCTTTTGTTGTAATTATCCCAAAAATTATATAGCGGGACAAAGGCAAAAACCGAAACAGCAAGCTGAAGAAGGACAACAACAACTAGCAAAAAAAATTCCAAATTTTTGTACAATAATTCAACAGTAAATGTGCAAGAAATTTGAGAATTAATCACGTTCCGTCAATTTATCGATGATGTCTTTCCACTTTTATTTATTTAATTCCAACAACATGTTAGGCTAAAACCATTTTGTGTTAGGATTTTCGATAAACCTTGTATCATGAACTTTATCTCGTGACTTTATTTGTTTTTTACATTCAAATCACGTTTTGAATTATTGAACAGTTATGATGAGATTTATTTTCTCTACAATTACTTAATCACTAATTGTATGAATCTTACGACT
>CAIGRP010050760.1:0-12478 GCA_903798385.1 Fraxinus cuspidata
AGTTTTGAATAACAAATTTTTTTGTAGAATATGTGGTTATAAAGTAGAGAAATTTTTGGTTTACTTTCAAAATATTTTATTGTATAAATATAGTTGAAAATGAGTATGAGAATTAAAGAGTTTTTAAATAATGATTGCCAAACATGTCAAAAGTATAATCGGGAAACATAGTTTGAACTCGAGTAGTTAGGCATATAATAATGTTCGTCTTTAGTTCAACGTAACTTGTTTTAGATTGAAACCAATTACTTTATTCCTATCCTCTCCTAGTCCTTCAATCAGATAAACCATTTTTGCCTTGTTGATTGACCGCTCCATAACATTTATTGGTACAAAATGAAAAGATAGTCATCTAAAGTTCAAATGGGCAGTAGAGTTTTAAAAATGGTGTTTTCAAACAAATCACCATTTTACGAGGCATGTTAAATGATAAATTATGCATCACAAAAATATGAAATTGATTATTATAAGATTAGACATTTATGATGAAATTTCAAGACATAGTAAATTCTGCATGTAAATTTTGCCCCCCCCATAGAACCGTATCCTTGCATAGATCTCTTAGTACGCCACTTCGTTCAACGTGAACAAACACGAATGAATTATAAAGGGATACAAGTTGAAGTAGGTGTTCTCATAATTCTTTTATATTTAAAAAGTTAATTATTGTTTATAGTGAATAAAGTTCTTTAAAATGTGTTATTTAATATTGTCGATTAATATTTCTTTGACATAATCCTCATATAGTGGTATATTTTGCGGTGAAACATAAATGATAAAGTCAAATACGATATTGTATGTAAATGTCACTGAATATTTTTGGATAATAAACAAAAATAATAATCAACATATTTCTACCCTCGCACCTATAAATAAAAACATACATTTCATTTGAAAATCATACCAAAATTGGTTATTAAATAACAAATTCTCTAAAGCTCAAAGGACCGTAGTAACTTCAAATCTCTAAATTCGTTATAGTTTCTAATGTAATACTCCAACTTCTCCATAAATTGATTATTCTTAAATAAGTCGTTAAAGCTTCTTGTCCGATTTGTAAGCATTCTTCTTTGTAGGCAAAACCAATACGAGATTATCATTCTAATGCTTTTTAGAATTAAAACATAAGAGCATTATATAATTACATATCTATCACATTTTATTACATTAAATCCATCTCTGTATATATGATTTATGGAATTAAATGCTGGACTATTAGGTGCCGCAATCAGCATAACACGGGTGGTGGATACCAGTGAGTGTAACATTAACTAATCCTTGTAACAAAGTCACCATGTCATAAGTTACTCATTCATCAAAATAAAATACGATAATAACCTACTGGTAGAATGTTTAACATTTTTTTTTTATTTCCATTTTTGCGAGCTCGGTTTGTTTACGAGACTCAATCAGAGTAGTTTGCCTCGTTGCACACGTCATCTCTATCAAGAAGTAGCATAATCATGATAAAAGATAGTAGACCGGGTGACCATGCCACTAACCACCACCAACAGTTCCCCAAGACTTAGATTGAGGTACAAGGTATTTGGAAGGGTTTATATTGTATGATGGTTTTCAAAATTATACGAGGCAAAATTTTGGAAGTGCACAGTTGGAAAAATATAATTAGTAAATTTAATAGTTGCCAGGAAGAGTTAATGTAATGAGGTATTAAAATTTGAGCGGTGGAACAAATAAGGGGAAAACAGATCTCAATTATGTTTAATCCTACTCGATACTAAAACAAAAAAGGGGGTTTTAGCAAAATCTATAATTAATATGATTTTTTGGAAAAGGGTTCACCGGTAGGTTAGTTCGAAAATAGGATCGATTTAGTATATGGATTTGCACTAGGCTGGACTTTTGAAGCACTGGCTCAACCCAATTAGTTGTCACCTCTCTAACCACTTGTAAGTCTTTTAAGAATAAATTGGTTTCCTCATTTTCAAGAAGAAAACTAATAATTTATTTGTCTATTCTCTATTCCTCTCCACAACCTTTCTAATTGATTCTTCACTATATAATATGCATAAATAATTAAATATGCAATAAATTATACACCATTATTCTAAAGAAACACCACTCAAGATGGTGTGTAGAATGTTCTCACAGTTGTAAGTTTTACCTTATAAAATTTTATTTTTTCATATACCCGTTAAAGCAGATAGTCCTTTTCAATCGTCAAGTTAGTTTGTGAAGTTTAATATGATCTGTCTATTATGTCGTTTCAATTCATAAACTTTCTTGAACTTGAGTTGGGTGGGTTGTAATCCAGAAATTTTGAAGGGTTAGATCACTATGAACCCTTAATTTTTTTCTTGACTACATGTATTACTAAAATATGCGAAAATATGCAATAATTCAATCCAATAGTATTCTAAAGAAACACAATGTACAATAGCTTGTGGAATATTCTCATACTAAGCTTACTCGACGTTTCAATCCGATTTCTTTTACGAGTTGGGTCACTCTATACGTGGACTGTCCAAACCATTTCGACACCTGTCCCCACTCACTAATTTCATATTTGACTATTTACAGATTACTATAATCTGCATATGTATGTAATAATCCTGACCATTATTCTTAAAGAAACAAAATTCCAAGCCCAAATTGGAGAAATGGTCTAAGCAGTACTTGTCTGCATTAACTCAAATACACGCACACGGCACACCCTCTTTCTGCATTGCTATTGCAGGGGGAAATGGTGGGTTTTCAGGAAAAAGAATTATACAGAGCTGTCGCGATGCATCCGAGGTGAATTCCTATATATATGCATATCTTTTTTTTCATGCAAAGTAGTGTTTTGTGTTTTTATCTATAGATTGTAAGTATGGCCTTCTTTATTTTTTTCCTGTGATTTATCAGCTTTGGTTTAATTGTTTACTCTGTTTTTTTTTTTTTAGTTGATGCAGATTTTTGTTCATTTCTTTGGTGCAATAATTCAATCCCCTGCAAAGAAGAAAAATTAAAAGAAAACAACCCCAGAAATTTTGTCAAAAGGGGGGAAGAATTTCAAGTTAATGGAAGGATGTTCAAATTTGAGAGATGGTTCATTGTTGCATGAAGTTGAAAATAGTAAAGGGAAAGTTGGATTTGGTTTTGATCTCGATTTTCCAATTGAGGATTTTAGGTTTGATGCGTGTAAGGAGAGGCTAAGGAGCTTGTTTGATCAACTACTTGTGGCTTATATGAGAGAAAAGTCTGTCAGCAAATGCATTAGGCCTCTTCCGGCTTTGTGCGGTGATGGACGAGCAATTGATTTGTTTAAGCTCTTTTGGGTAGTTTGGAAAATAGGTGGATACGATGCTGTTTCGAGGAATAACTTCTGGAGCTTTGTTGTGGAGGAATGTGGATTGAAATGTGAATCAATTCCGTCCCTTAAGTTGATTTATATGAAGTATCTGAATGAGTTGGATCAATGGTTGCGACAGGTTTTTGTCTTTAGGCATATGGAGGGTGAGAAGAATGGTGTTGTTCAGAAGTTAGAATTATTGTCCCAGGAGTTGAAGACAAGGTTCTGTCTTTTGTCATCGTATAGACAAGAAGAGCTAGAAAATGATGTTAAAAATGGAAAGGACATCAATCCTGATAACAGTATAAGCGAATTACATTCTTTGGGGATAGGAAGAATAACTGAGAGGGTGGATGTTAAGGAACATTTCTGTCATGTTAAAGACCAAAAAAATTGCAATAATGATGATCAAAATCTTCCACCCTCAGCCCAGAGGGTTGTTGAAAACGTCATTTGTGAAATGCATGATGATTCAGATAGAAGCTATAATTATGATTTCGCTGCAGCAGCAAAGAGGATTGTCAGAAAGGTTGTCAATGAAGTACATGGGGTTCCAAAAGGACAAATTGATGACGAATATGGAAATTCTTGTCTTATAGATGATGCCAACATCGTGATATCGGCCAAGAAAGTTGTTGAGAAAGTCATTGAAAAAGTACGTAAAAACACAGAAAAAAATGCTGATGTTGAGTATAAAAAATTCTCTGCCTTCGACAATAATGGTATCCTGGCATCAGCTAAGAAAGTAGTTTGTAATATGCAAGTTCTTTCATGTAACATTACTGAGGATGTTGGAAGATTGAGTGCCCAAAATGACAAAGATGCTGTGATGTCAGCCGGCAGTGTCACTGGGATGGTGTTTGATTCTCGGAAGAGGAAACGAGAATCTCAACCTGTGTTGGAAATGTTAAATTGGCTCATCCATGTTGCGAAACACTCTGATGATCCTGCAATTGGGAAGATACCCGAGTCTTCCAAGTGGAAGGATCGAGGTAATCAAGAGTTGTGGTTCCAGTCTCTGCTAGTTCATGAGGCGCTGTTGGTAAAAAGGCATGTTGATATAAATACAGATGAATCTGTCCAGCAGGTAAAAGGAATTTTGTTTCAGTTAGTTTTCGTGATTTTCATTTTTGGAAATTCTTTTACTTGTAGCATTAGATCTCTCATCATATCTTTAACAGTAATTTCCTGCACTTGTCATTGTTAACATGAAAGTGAAGTTTTCATGAATTTATTATTTCTTCTTTTTTGGCTTCATTCAAAACTCAAAATTGATGTTGTAGTTAGTTTATTATTTCTTCATCTTCTGGTTGTTTAATTGTGTATTTGTTTGCTGTTCTGCTTTAATGTTCTTAATGCAGAGGGCATCTCTCGTCATTCTTCTTTATCATGTGTAACACCTTAATTTGAACAAATAACATCGGATTCCTCATTGTCTTATTGATCAAGTGTCCTTCCTAAAGTTCGGCATACACTTCAGCTCACGTGTATTTGAGAGCAGAAGAGAACCAAAAGACAGACAAAATATGAAAGACCAATTCAGTCTTGTTCTGACAAAGTAGTACAGTGTTATAAATAGTGGAGTGGTAGAATAAAGAAATAGAAAGCATTCCTAAAACTCCTCATATCATTTACTTCCTACTTAATATACTACAAAATCACTCTTAAGATACAGAGAGAATGGAGGATATAAAGCTTTGAAACCTAAAATATTCCCACAAATTTAGCAGAGACTCATGGACATCAATCCTTAATACTGAATGTTTCAATACTAACTCAAGTTGGTTTGAAGATGTCAGTTAAGGACTTCGAAAGCTGGTATAGGAAGTCCTCCTGCCAATATGTCAGCCAGCAGCTTATTTATTAGGATTGATGAAATGTAAATTAGGGACCGTTTCCTGTTTGGCAGGAGTTCTACTTTCACTTCTGCTTCTTGAAGAGTAGCTTCCAGTTTGGCAAGAGTTCTACTTTCGCTTCTACTTCTTGAAGAGTGGAAGCTACCTTAGGCTAGCATTCTATGAAAAGCACTTCTCGTCACACAAAGCACATACAGAAATTATCCAAACATGTTCAAAATAAGT
Organism: Fraxinus cuspidata; assembly: GCA_903798385.1. Lineage (NCBI taxonomy): Eukaryota > Viridiplantae > Streptophyta > Magnoliopsida > Lamiales > Oleaceae > Fraxinus > Fraxinus cuspidata. Next base: position 5,377 of record CAIGRP010050760.1, read on the forward strand.
TTTTTAGTCTTAGAAGCAGCTTTTAACTTTTCAAAAGCTCTGCCAAATGGGCTCCTAGGCCATCTAACTGAAACTACTGTGTATGGCCTACTATATAACAAATAAATCAGTTTTCCTACTAATCTTTGTCACTACTGGCAGAGCCAAGGGGGACTATGGGGATTGTAGCCTCCCCAAGTTTTCTAATTCAGTATTTCTAATTTATTAAATTCAAAAAACACTATAATAAAAATAAAAATTTCAATCTCATAACAACATGCTGGTTGTAGTCTAGTGGTTAGGATTTGGCAATGCATCCTGGAGATTTAGTATTTGAATATTTGTAGCAACATTTCTTCATTATTTTGGTCAAAATTTGTTGGTGAAAATTGACTATCAATGTTTTCATATAAGGACAAGTGGAAGCTTATTTATGACTAGATTAATATGCTAAAACCAATAATTTTACTGAATTAGTTACTTTGTAGACAATAACTTGAATTAAAAAATAAAAAGACTAAGATTTTTAATTTCTCGTATACAAAATCAATTCTATGGTTTTAGATTAAGCCACATCTTTTATATTTTCTTCCAATACCACTTTCAGTGTGGGTTTCTTCTTGCAGATTATAAGTTTTGAGTTCCATGGAATCTCTGGATGAAGTGAAATAAAGTTGTGGTTCCGAAAGTGTTTAGTTAAAAATGATGTTTGACCAACTTAAAATATAATTTAAGCTTTGTCAAACATGGCTTGAGTATCAACTGTCGTTACGTGGACCATTGTAGTATGGCTGCCTTCCATTATGCCCCCTAAACTGAAGTTCTGGCCCCACAACTGTTTGTCGCCACACTCGTCGAATACTTTTTGCGAATTGGACTATCCAATTTTAATTGAGGTCGATAGGAACATCTCCGATTTGCACCATAACATAGCCCATTTATTGTAACAAATCAAGAGTGTTCTTTTTTTTTCCCTAAAAGTGCAATTCTGTTGCTGAACTGAGTAACCTCCATCCATATTTCAAGGGGTGAGTTACTTTATTCCAAATTCTTTAGCAATTATTTTCTTGAGTTCTCTTGTTTCCACTTCACTGTTCCTAGTCAAGATAATAGCATCTACTTACACTATGAGGATAGTGATCCTACCCTCGGCTATGTGCTTGGAGAACATACTGCAATCAAGTTGGCTTTATGAATCATGAACTTTGAATGGATTTGGGAAAATCTATTAAACCAGGCACTAGATAACTGAATAGGACCATGATTTTTTTTTAAGTCAACATACTTTCTGACTTCCACATATCTTCTCAACACCCGGTGGCAGTTGCTAGTACATTTCCTTTTCAAGAGCATTCTTAACATCAAGTTGGCGGAGAGACATCCAAATTGGCTGCAAGTGCAAGTAGCACTACACGCTAATTTCTGTTCATTCTTTCCACGGGTACGAAGGTTAACCGGTAGTCAATACCATGAATCGAGGTGTACAATTTTTCAACTAAGTCTCGCTTATATCTATCAACTATCCATCAGCCTAGTATTTGACAGTAAATACCCCTTCACAACCCCCTAAATCTTCCCCCTTGGTTGGTCAATGATTGCCAACTGCCCTTTGTCTATTTTAGGACTGCATCTGTCCATGCTGGCATTTTCAGAGCTTCCTGCACAAATTTGAGAGTTTACACACTTGATAGGTGAGAAAGGCTCTATGAGAAGTTGATAGTCTATTGTACGATAGGTATTTTTAGATAGGATGACAAGTGTACTCCCTTTTCTAAGATCAGTGGATAAATCAAGGATCAACTGACCTTAAGAAATAACTATGATAGAGAGTACTTGTTGATTCCATTGCCTTGGAATTTGAGTCATGGATGGGAGGAGGATGACGAGCATTATCTTTCCCTTTTTTATTATGCCGCCTAGAACATACCTAGATGGCTAGATCTCAGGGTGCGTCTTTTGATTATAGTTGATAGAAATGAAAAATTGGAAAGTGACTGGATGGGCCCTGGAAAAGATTAACTCATTTTAAACTATATGAAGTGAAAAGGTTTCCCAGAACTGTACTATCGAGGATTCTCTTCAGGAAGAGAAGTTTGGCAATAAACGACTTGTTTTCTAGAAAAGTGTCATCAGATGACAAAGAATTTCTAAGATGATTGCAACGTGAGCAAAGGTCACACTACCAAAGAGAAGTGATAAGAGTTTAGTTTTGGGATATATTTGTCGAAGGTATTCAACATGGTTTGAAATTCTTGATTTCAGGGGAGAGGAAGTGTCAATTTGGTTGCACAGTAATATGGATATGGATATATATATAAGATTACTTCGGAATGAGTTAGTAACTTTCCACTTGAGGGTTTAAGCACTTGGACAGATTGACTGATTGCTAAGTGAAAATTCAGTCAATCAACTGAGATTCAACTGTTAAGATTCTCATGAGGACTCGTACCTGATATTTTCCTGGTTGATTTGTGAAGTTATGCATCTCTTATCCCCAGGCAAAGAAGTTCAGCCACTTGACGGGGGCTTGTTTTGTGTGTTTGCATATGTACGTGCACTTGTGTTGCATTGAACTCTTAAATATCTGGAGACGTCCCTAGTTAGAATGCGATGAGTGAAATTTTCTAAGGAAAATTTATCTGCTCATTTGAGTACCTATGATAAAATATCCCCAGGTTAAGTTGCAACACGTGAATGTAGGAAGAATATAAATGCCATAATGAGACAATTAACTAAGTGACATTAAAGTGCACCTATCCCTTGTTACTCAAGAAAACTAGTTATTGTTGTGGTTTGCAGGAGTTTTTGAACCATTACATGACGATTATATTTGTTTCTTCACTAATCTTGACAAAGACGGAAACATTTTTAACAGTGACCAAGTTCTTCAGCAAAAAGGAAGACATCTCTTCAAGTCACGATTAAAAATTTTACAGTCACGAACTCAATATTCCCATGAAATTGGAATTTCTCTTTTTGGTCATAAATTATTTATATAATTTTGTGCAGCTGTTAGGAAGCTAAAAATCTAAAGAGTTATTGTAAACTGTTTTTCTAATGATCTCTCTGATACATGTAGCTTTTTTATTCTTTTATCATCTAATCCCATTTGATTCATTAAAGTTATTATTAAACTTATCATGAATTCAACAGGGCCAACAGAAGAAGCTTAGAATGCATCCTTCTATGTATGATGAAGACAATCTCGACCGCCAAGCTTCAGAGAAAGTAAGATGCAGTAAAAGAGCTTCTTTGACAAAATCTATCTTGTGTTCATGTTGCAATGCATCCACAGTCACTAAAAGTAAAGTTGTTAACAGTCAAAAGGCAGGAGTTAGGAATAGCCCAAAAGAATCTGTTGTGGTCTCTATTAAGATACCGACTCTAGATTCACAAGGTCCCAATTCCTGCGGCGTGCCAGCAGAGAAGCAAGTTTCTATTGGCCCTCTCTTTCAAGCCAGAGTCCCTGAATGGACTGGTTTGCCCCTCAAGAGCGATTCTAAGTGGTTAGGCACAAAAATGTGGCCCCCAGAAGATGGTAGAAACAAATCCATAGCTGAATCAGATCCTGTTATGATGGGAATACAGCATAAATGTTATTGTCGATTTCCATATTCTGTTGAATGTGTTAGGTTTCACATTGCTGAGAAGAGGTATAAATTAAAGCGCGAACTCGGTTCGCTGTTCTACCATTGGCGATTTGATCGCATGGGGGAGGAGGTTTCACTTTCATGGACGAAAGAAGAGGAAAAGAGATTCAAGGATGCCAAAAGTGCACATGCTGCAGTCCGAAATAAGTTCTGGAACAATGCTTCCCGATTTTTACCTACCAAGACTTGGGAGAAATTGGTTAGCTACTACTTCAATGTTTTCCTCCTTCAGCGTAGAAGCTACCAAAACCGGGCAACTCCAAATGATATTAACAGTGATGATGACGAAAAGGGGTGTGGATTAGTAGGCGATAGTTTTGGGTGTCAAGCAGTTACGATTCCTGGCTGGAAGTTACTTACATGCACACAGAATAAGGAATCTGCTGATTTGACGTAGTATATGACCGAGGTTCGTGCTTTTTCTGTAGTTTATACATTAACTTTACGTTTCTATATTTACAGATGCAGCATTCACTACTACTGAAAATGACGCGCTTCACCAATAACAAATAATAGAGATATGGAAGAAGTGGCGATTTGGTGGTGAAGAGGCTGTCTTACCGAATCCCGGACGATGCATAAAGCTTTCTCCGAGAACAAGCTATCATATACGGGAAAATGGTTTTACAAATATCGGACTATGGAGTTTCGACTTTAGTTGTGTAATATACATAGATAATCAAACGCAGAGAGGTCATCAAACTTGATTTTTTTTTTCTTCTCATGTAACATAATCCTTTGCTCTTATAAACACTTCTTCGTATGGTTTATGTTGGAGGGAAAATTAAATTTAAGTTTATCCCACACAGGAAGTTTATGAAAGCAAGAACCATTTTATAGATGGCTACACTTTGGAAGTGTATAATCATGTGTAGCATGGAGGATTTCTTTATGTGCGCGCGCACGGGGGTGCAAATCACGGATCGAAATAGGATTTGGACATTGAACTTGTGCACGGGCGCGATCTGCTTACGCGAATGTCGGACCGAATTGATCAAAAATTGGCTCCTTAGGAGGGCTAGATTTTTCCAATTTTTTTTTGCTTTCAACAACTCACTTTTGGTTTCTTAAACTGCTAAAACTCCAATAACGTTTGAAATTGTTGAAACTTCAGAGTCATTGTCATTAAGTTAATGGACAAATTTAACTCGTCATTATTAGGGTAAACTCTATATAAAGTCTCATTTTTCCACTGTTCCAGACATGAAGAATACAATGCATTATAGTTCCAAAACACACGAAAAGTCTCTGTCAGCATAATTTACTTACTGTCTGTCAAGGTCTTGGTGGTGATATTGTTCAGATACTAAGTCAATTCACCGAAGTACAATTTGGAGTACTCGGACTCTATTGGTTTACCGTTGTATTCTGGGAAACAGACGCTCAAATTAAATCTCAAGTACTTACTGTGAGGGGGCGAATCTGTTTTAAGGAAATTGTGTTCACACGGACCTCGATTTTAAAGTTCAATTGAACTTTTATTCTCAGGTATTTAGATCATTTGTTCTATTTTATCGTGTTTTATATAACTTATTTTTTCTAACAAACTTGAACAAATTCGGGAAAAAAATTCAGTTATTATATTGTTGATTTCAGAAACTAATTTTTGTTTGATCTTCAGAAATGGAAACCGAATCAATCAACATGGACATAACCCAAACTGTGGCTATTGAAAACAAGGCTGTGGGTTCGACTGTAGCTCAAAGGCCTCAAAAGACAAATACTGATGTGGCTTAGTTGCTATGCTATAAACCAGATTGTGGCTCAACCAACTGATCATACCGTGACTGTTCCAGTGAATCATGGAGAAAAACCTGAGAAATTCAATGGATTGAATTTCAAAAGGTAGCAACAAAAAATATTGTTTTACCCGACACCTTGAATCTTGCGAGGTTCTTGACTGAATCTGCTCCGAAACTCAAAGAGGCCAGGAGGATGTTCAAGCTATCAACACACTGGATGCGTGGAAACATTCAGACTTTCTATACCGAAATTACATTATAAACAGCTTAACAGATTCACTATACAACGTGTATAGTACCTTGAAAACTGCTAAGGAGTTGTGGGAGTCATTGGATTGGAAATATAAGACTGAGAATGTCAGGACTAAGAAATTCATTATTGGCCGATTCTTAAATTATAAGATGGTGGACTCCAAAACAGTAATCAATCAAATGCAAGAACTTCAAGTGGTTCTTCACGAGATTCATGCCGAAGGGATGATTTTGAGTGAAACTTTTCAAGTGTCTGCAATTATTGAAAAATTGCCACTGGCATGGAAATATTTCAAGAATTATTTTAAGCACAAATGAAAAGAAATGAACGTCGAAAAATTGATTGTTAAACTTCGAATTGAAGAAAATAACAGAAGTTCACAAAAGAAAGGGTTCAATCATATCGTGGCTAAAGCCAATGTTATTGAGCACAGTCAAAGTTCTAAAACCTTCAAGAACAAGTCTAGGATATTTGGTAGCAAAGGTGCTAAACTGGGACTAAAAGGGGGCATTTCTAAGAAGATTGCCAAAGTAGGCCACCACAATTCTTCGGAATGCAGATTGCCAAGAAAAATAATAAGATAGAAGCAAATGTGGTTGACTATATTGCACATGATGTGTCGGAAATAAATCTTGTAGCTATCATTTTTGAAGTGAACATGGTGGGTTCTAACCTAAAAGAATGGTGGATTGACACCGGTGCTACAATGCATGTGTGCTCTGATAAAGAGCTGTTTGTTAATTTTGAAGCAATTGAGAATTGAGAGAAGTTGTTCATAGGAAATTCAGTAACTTCTGAAATCAAGGGTCAAGGAAAGGTGGTTCTGAAGATGATTTCGGGAAAAGAGGTGACTCTTAACAATGCGTTGTATGTGCTGGAAATTCGTAAAAACCCAGTGTCTGGGTCGCTTTTGAATAAGCATAATTTTCGTATTGTATTTGAGTCAGATAAAGTTATTTTGTCAAAAAGTGGAATGTTTGTCGAAAAAGGTTATGTTTTTTATGGTATGTTTAAATTGAATGTAATGGTCGTTAAGCAAAAAATGAATAAAGTAAACTCTTCTGCTTACTTGCTTGAGTCTTCCAACTTGTGGCATGGTAGACTAGGATATGTTAACTATGATATTTTATGTAGACTAATTAACTTGAATTGCATACCCGCATTTCAAATTAATTCCAACTATAAGGGCGAAACTTGTGTTGAGACAAAATTGACAATGTCATNAGACTAGGATATGTTAACTATGATATTTTATGTAGACTAATTAACTTGAATTGCATACCCGCATTTCAAATTAATTCCAACTATAAGGGCGAAACTTGTGTTGAGACAAAATTGACAATGTCATCCTTTAAATCAATTAAACGGAATACATGACCACTTGATTTAATTCACAGTGACGTGTGATTTGAAACTTGTACAAACAAGATATGACAACAAGTACTTCATTACTTTTATCGACGATAGCACAAAATACT
>CAIGRP010050762.1:0-18359 GCA_903798385.1 Fraxinus cuspidata
CCCCCCCCCCCCCTTTTTTTTTTTGCTTCTTGGCACTATTGAAACAAAGAATCGATAAATAATCAAAATAAAGAAAATCTCAGAACTTACAATAGAATAACATAGTTTCATTTCCGCACACCCCATTTTTCTTGATCATAATATGAATGCATAGATCATCAATAATGTACAGGCACGCAGGCAACCAGGAATACAATAAAGTTTCAATAAATTGCTGTACATAAAAATGCATATACATATTCAAACATTTTACAGAAAACTTTTTCTTTATTGCAGAGGTTGATTTTTACCTCTGACTGCAGCAAAAGATCCATTTCCAAACGTTGATTCTGAAGATAAGATGATAAAGATTGCAGAAACTCCATAGGTAGAGATGGAGATAGAGAAGTTTGATTATCACAAGAATCAACAACTTGATGAATTTTCTCTCTGTTCTTGGAAATATAAGTTGGAAAAATAAGTCCATGTGGCTGACTTTGGAGCTAAATTTGAGTGGGACCCGATTGGTTATTTTGGAATATGAAAGTTGATTTGTGCTCTCCTCCGTGAGAATATCGAAATCATATATTTATTTGCTAAAAATGATGTTCGGGTGAATGAGAAATTGGAGCTCAAAATGTGCCAATTGAAAGAAATATGTGTTGGAAGAAAATAAGTTAATGGTTGTCCCACATAGGAAAATGAGGAAAACAAAAACCACTTTATATAGAATTACACTTTAAAAGGGTGTGATCATGTGTAGCATAGAAGCACTCTCCACGTGCGTGCGCAGGGAGTGTGCAAATCACGGATTGAAATTGGCTTCGGATCTTGAACTTGTATGCGTACACGAATGTCGGACCGAATTAACAAAAAATTGGCTCCTTTGGAGGGCCTACGTTTTGAATTTTTTTTTTCTAGAACTGATTTTTGGTTTTTGAAACTCCTGTGGTTATTACCAATGAATTAATTGAGAGATTTCTGGGAGTTAAAAGTTTATATACGAAATCCGTTTTTCCACAATTTAAACACACGAAAAGGAAGGAGAAAAATCACTGTTTTACATACTGCATCGTTTACAATAATGTGTCTGTGTCCAATTTTCCAGTTTCGATTTTCTTGGTGGTGATATTGTTCGGGTACTAAATCAGTTCGCCGAAGTAAAATCTATGGTGCTCAGACTTTATTATTTTACCATTGTATATTGGGAAGCAGACGCTCAAATTAAACATCAAGCACTACGGTGAAGGGAAGAATTTGTTTTAAGGAAACTGTGTTCGCACATGCCTCGGTTTGGAATTTATTTTACTACAATTTAAATTATTTGCTCTGTTATTTTATTGCAGTTAATAAAATTATTTGCTATATTCTTTTGATAAGTTGCTAATACAGTATCTCTATTAATATCTTATACGGTATTTATAAATTCACTAAGTTGCATATACTGTATCAGAGCTTAACAAGTAAAATATTGACAAATAGCGTATTTGTAGCACCAATACCATATTTACAGGATATATACCGTATATGCAAGACAGATACCGTATATGCAACATACATCGTATATATAAGACTGATACCATATATGCAACAATATAAGCCATCATCATTCCCCATAACCCAATCCTGTGAACCACACATGACGAATGGGTTAAAACCCATATTCTGAAACCCAAAATTTTGTGCTTGAATGGCCATTTTAACCACTCCAAGGTCCAAAACCAAGAAAAGCAAGAATCAAACACACAACCCTAAGCTTTCTTTCTTCAGTGATACAAATGATACTATTACTACTACATAGAATGAAAGATGGGGCAGGTTAACAGCTACAAGCTCGTGTTCTCGTTCATTAGAAGAAGCACACGACCTTTCTCTTTCTGAACACCTTCTCGAATGGGCATAACCTTTGGCATCTTTGTTGCTTTAGGTTGTGGTTTAACTGAAAATGAGTTACATGAAAGGAACCCGAACCAGTGTTGTGTAGGGAGGTGAGGGACTTTATGTATAGATACGGCAATTAATTACCATGAAATGAAAAAATGGTAACTGTAAATGATAAAAAAGAAAATAAAATTTGGGTTGGGATTCTCTGACTACTGTTTTCATTGCCCAAGACGTTTTCAAAAAGCCTTTTTGTGAGGGAGAGAAGTAAGTGGAAACACACAATGGTGGCACCCAAACAAAATAAAAAAGCCACTGCAGATTTTTCGCATAAATGGGCGTTGAAGAGGTATCAAAATTAATTGAGGTAAGCTAGTTTACTGTTAAACAGGATGATAAGTAAGATTTAAAACAATTAAATCCCATTGTGAATATTTTTGCTCCTCTTTCATATGGGAAGGTCGCCTAAAATTAGGCGTAGAATAGTGCACTAATAATGTCATCATATTAATGTATTATCTAATATCATATTCATTATTTCGATCTTTTCCGACCTAGAGTAGACTCCTTGGGACATGGATCCTCGGGGGAATTTCTTTTTTTCCTTTCGAAATGGTCCCTATTTTTTATTTTTATGTTTCCGATTAGGTAACTTTATTAGAATTTGTAATTTTTATTTAACAAAAGCAAATGACACTTGTATATTGAAATTGTTATTAATTTTCATCACCATATTATTATATTTTTACATGCTTTTATCTCGACTAACCTTGTGCACTTACACAAAAGTTTTTTGATACTACACACTCTTCATGACAACTCATATTAATTAGCTACCTAAAATTCCAAGATGCTATTGGTCTCGTGAAGATTGATTAACTACCAAAAAATTCAAGATGCTCTATGATTACTGATTGATGTATCAGATAAGAACTTAACTAACTCGTTTAGATTGATTAACTACCAAAAAATTCAAGATGCTCAATGATTATTGATTGATGTATCAGATAAGAACTTAACTAACTACACTGCATATTTTAGGTGCAATATGGTTGGTAGAAATGAAAGGAACGAACTCAGAATGCCATTTTTGACTCGAGGTTAAAAGCAATGGTACTTAACTGTAGAGTTGTATATGACGTATAGTCAGGGACGGATTCAGGATCGGATTACAGGCCGAACTAATACGTAAAAATAAAGTAAAATTACACATGATTTATTTATTTTTTTTCATAATTTTTTCTTTCTAACTAAAAAAATCAGTGGGTGGGGACTGGTCCCCTCCATTCGTCCCTGTTATAGTTACTCATACCAACATAGTTTAACCACACCAATTATACTTCTAACTTGTACATACAACATAGATGTTGAATTATGTTTACCACATTTTCAAAATACCAAAATTTGGGGTTATGGGATATATTCCATATAACACGTTTGTGCTAGGCCATTCCCAGGTGATGGATGTTGATAGTTTTTTTTTTTTTACTCGTCCAACACTCTAATTTTCACATTTCATGCATGCCCCATATTACTCAACATTAATACCATCCTTTTTTAGCTTGTTTTTATAACTATTTAAAATTGTTTAGAAAAAAAAACTTCCCGGTAGTCCCCCACCATGGAATTTTCCTATTCCAAGCACGCTTAAATGATTAATTTGACTCGTATAATGTTTTTAGTATTTTAATTTATAACTTTATTATCTCTAGCGGTTTCCTGAAAACCAAAATTTATAATTTCGTAAGTTATCATGATCATCCAATAAGAAAGGTTTCCATTTCCTAACTTGCTTGAAAGGCTCATGAACATCAAACGATTTATACCTGGATAAGATATTTCACTTTTCGCATTTTGGTTTAATCTTATTCAATTGTATCACTAGTTTATTTTCTTCAGATAAAATCTTTAATTTGTACTTAATAATTATGGCACTTGACAAATAATAATATTCAAAAGTTATATTGCGATAATAAAAAGAGAAGAAAAGATTAGGCACTACACTGCAACATATTAATAAGTAAGGGACCAATGCGTAATTTGTTTCAATAAGAAATGACTTGATACATAGAATATAGGTAAAGGGTATTTAGGTCAAAATACTGCCCTGCTAAGTCGGCCTATCCCTTCTGTATATACCCTCAAAGCAACGCTGTCAAATTGATATATTGTTTACGCGTTCTCAAGTTCAACTTTGGGTCGACGAAACCCTAACCTTAGGGTTTTGAAAAATCTACGGATATTCATTATACAAATCATTGATTCGGGCGTTTTGTAGATCTTAACTCATATCCCTATTTATTCATCGATTACTGGATTTCTTTTCCTTTTCTCGGGAAATCTTCGATTCGATCTTGAAAACATGTCTCGGTGCTTTCCTTACCCACCACCTGGGTATTCACTGAGCAGAGCCAGCAATGAGGCCTTGATCGAATTGATTAAGGTTTGTTTAACAAACACTGAACGTCGATTGATTTGAATGGGTTTATGTATGAGCATGGGTTCTCATCGATGTAATTTTGTGGGTTTCTTTATGTATGATTCCGACATGTAAATACCCACAATCGGTATTGGGCCGCCTTTGTTTAGGTGTACAATTTAGTATTAGTTTTAATAATAGAGTTTTTAACAAGTCAAGTTTTAAATCTGTATGCATCATGATGTGGGATTTTGTAGCTAATGCTCCTTTATATGATTTTTTTTTATACATAAAATGAATCCCAATGCCAAATCCGGTGTTCAAATCATTTTTTAATTGATGTGGTTTTTGTAGCCTATGTTGTGACGGATGCAGATTTGGGTGGTTCTGAAGCTGATATGATTTTTGTGGCTGATATCAATGGATGTTGATAAAGGATTTTCTGCGTATGAACTGAACAACCCATATGAAAATGGAAAGGTTGTAATGTTTTGTTTGTGAACAATTGGGTATTAAGCTGATTATCCCATCTTATTTTTGTTAACTTTGATACGTTAACATCTTATTGCTCAGGGAGTAAGAATATTTGGTTCCAAGAAATGCTGTGTGTTGGATTAGAAAGAGCACTTGAAATGACATGAAGAAACTTAAGATTGATTCAGTATTTGTCTGGCGTTTGGTTTAAGGTTTATCTGTGAAAAAGATATTTGCTGTGTGGTTAGGAATTGAATCTTGAAAACCCCTTTGAAAATGATAAGGTTTAAATATTTAGTTTGTGAACGGTTGGTTAATAAGGTGATTATCAAATCTTACTTGTGTTGGACATTGGTAAGTGAAGATTTTATTGCTCCAGGAGCAAGAGTTTTTTGGTTCCAAGGAGTGGTGTATGTCGGATTGGAGTGGTGATTTTCTTGCTTACACTCTGTGGAAGGTATGGAGTATATTGGAATACATGGAATTTAAATTAACAAAGGCTTTGATTATTTGATTGGCAATAAAAAAAATTAGGTCATCTGGTGTAAATAAAATTGCTCATATAAAGAAGTTCCCTGAGCACTGGAAACGACATGAAGAAACTGTAAGATTGATTCAGCATTTGTCTGGCATTTGGTTTAAGGTTTCTTTACAAAAAGATATTTGTTTTGTGGTTAGGAAATGAATCTTGAAAACCCCTTTGGATTGTGAACGGTTGGGTAATAATGTGATTGTCCCATCTTATGTGTTGGACATTGGTATGTGGAGATCTTATTGCTCCAGGAGTAAGAATTTTTGGTTCCAAGAAGCATTGTATGTTGGATCTGAATGGTGAATCTCTTACTTACACTGTGTGGAAGATATTGAGTAATATTGGAATGCATTTAATTTGAATTAACTAAATGCTTAGATATCTGATTAGCAATAGAAAAAAAAGGGTAACATCTGGTGTAAATAAAAATACGCATGTAAAGAAATTCCTTGAGCACATGAAACAACTTAAAGAAACTTTAAGATTGGTTCAGGATTTGTCTGGTGTTTGGTTTAAGGTTTCTCTGCCAAAAGAGATATGGTGTGTGGTGAGGAACTGTTATGATGAGGTGTGGAAAGTTGAACATGCCTTTAAGATACATACTATACTAATGAGATTATGGATTGGCTTTGCTGTTTCCTTGTTAGTATTGGCAAGTTATCTGGAATGTATTTTCTTATGAAGTAAAATATTTGTTGAACAAATAATGGTATGTTGGGTGTTATTTTGTGGGCTTGACGAGTTTTTTAGTTTTTGAACCCATATAAGGTCTTTATTACAAGATGACATAAATACGAAAACTGTTCAATGCACTTGAGGACCATATTAGTATATTCAGAACCGGTACGCTGTGTTTTATGAAGTATGCGACAATTTTATGCTGGTGAAGTTTTTTAAGTTAATACTTACAGGTTTTTGATGTGTTGATGCCATTACTTGTCTTGGTTTTGAGAAATTTCTTTAACTAAGCAGCTGATAGAAATCCAGTTAAAATTTGTTACAAGATCAAAAGGGACACTGCCATCTGACCGTTTCTCTTTTCTTTATGGGTTATGGTTTTAGATGGTGGCTTAATCAGCCTTTTTCTGATCAAGGTCTGTCAGTTTATCAAATTTTAGTCCTCTATTTTTATGTTCTCTGGACAGGAGCTTATGCTTTCCAGAAAGAAAAAAATTTGAATTCCTTTTATTACTCAAATATATTAATTTATTTATCTATTATTTTATTTTGAAGTAGTAAAAATCGTTCACTTTGTATAGCCCCATTTTATGCATCCTTGAATAATGTTTTGACCTCATTTCAACCACATATTCTTTAATAAAATAATATTATACGTGAATTCAAAATTTTTCCTTATTTTTTAACTATACATTTCCCACCAATACACTGTTCGATTTTATTTTTATTTTTTTTTCCTGACAAAAATGGGGCTCAAACAAGGTTTTATCAACTTTGACTAAGAGATTGTGCTCGTTTCCTTTTTTTTTGTTTAAATTTTGTTTGATTTGAGTAAGCTTTTTTTTTTTCCTTTTTAATTTATTCTGTGGGACCCATGTTCATTTATAATTGATGGCACACGACTGCTTTAGATAGATGTTTTATAAACTCCCAGAAACTCTAATAAGAAATTGTCCTTGATTGATCTTTTCTCAAATTGTGAAATGCTAGATTCATTCTCTGTAGCTTTGTCCTGGAACCCCATGTTCAATAGGATATATATGTGATGAGTTGTGGAAAGACCAAAGCCCGTCCTAAATTCTCAGTTTCTGTTATGAAGATGCATGGCATCCAAGTCCGAAGTTTCAAAAATGTTACTTTAAATTGCAAAATGAATCATGCTTAGGTCTCTGTTTCATATCCCGGGCATGTTACATATAGGCTTTGATAGTCCTCAATTCTAAAGTTGTTATTCTGGTGCTCTAAAGCTCCAAAAAGAGAGGGAGAAGTCAAACGAAGAAAGGAAGAAGGAAAAGAGAAGGGAGAAAAAAGAAAAAAGGAAGGAGAAGAAAGAGAAGACAAATGAGAACTCTGGTAAGTCTCAGAATGTCAACAATGCTCATGTTGGGGAAAACATTTGGATGGATTCGAGAGGTGGGCACCTCCACAAGGGAAGAAAAGCTGAAATTGAACAGTTGGAAAGCAGCAGTCTCACTGAGGAGCACGAGCAACCTGTCTATTCTCGCATTCCCAGCACTTCATCGGACAGCACAGAGAACAGCAACAAGAGGAAGAGGCATACCTCATCTATAGGTGGCAGTAACAGTCTTGGTAAGTTTGGGTTTTCCCCATTGTCAAAATTTATCTTTTCTTTTTCCAGGAGGGATGTATATTTTGAGCTTCCTCTGGTCCTTATCTTAGTCGTTATGGATGAGGAACAGGTAACATTATCAAGATCCGATTGCCCCCAAGGAAGAAGAATGAACCCGATACTTCGTTCGATAAGCCACAGCTTTGCTCTACATCTGGAAGGATGGATTTTCCTGTGCAACGGAAGGATGAAATTGTTCTCAGAGCTAGTCCAGGAACAGCTTGCACCACTTCACAGGGAACCAATAACCTTGTTCAAGGAGTGCCGGCTAGAACTGAACATGAGCTGGTTTTTTCAGCTTCTAGGCAGACGGAAGCTGCTGCTCATGTCAAACTGGGATCTTCATTTGGGGCCAGTGCAGCATTGACTCCAATCAAGAGATTGGAATTACAGTATAAGAACTTAGTTGAGAATTGGGTTCCTCATGAGCTGCATACTATGGTGAATGATCCCGATGATCAAGAATGGCTCCAGAGCAAGGATAAAGATGTGCGCGCAGAGAAAAGATTCAGATCCAGCGGTGATGCTACATCCCATTCTAGCAGCTTGGCATTGTGGCCTCAATCAAGATACTTGCCTGATGCTGATATCTGTGCATTGCCCTATGTGGTCCCATTTTGAGTGCACACAAGTGTTGGCTCATTGCTGTCAGGATGTTTTAGGTCGGCTTGGAAGGTGTGGTGGTTAGTATGCCCATCTATATAGTAGCATCTGCTACAGCACTCGGATGACACCTCTATAATGCTTCTTCAGAGGCTATAGTGAGATGATGATCCACCGGTATCTAGGAGCAGATAGTATATGTTAGCAAATGAAGATAATGAAATGGTACACGAGAGTGGATATTTTTCATCTGGAACAGGGCAACAGACTCCCTTCCCTTTAGTGGTTCTCGTATCAAGGATCTTTTTATTGTCGTTATTACATGTGATAATATTCTTTTAATAGCATCGGGGGCATTGAAATTTCTTTTGAAATCTTTTTGGACATTTTATGAAATGACTTGAGAGAGTTTATAAATGCTATTTAATATGATGATTATAAGACTAGGTTATGATCTGATGAGCTAAATGGGATTACTAAATTAAAATTTACTTGTATATTTATGAAAGGCTGTAAACTTGGTTGCAAAGCAAGGATGTTCGTTAATTGAAAATAAAGAAACAGAAGGCAGACGAAGCTGTCCTCGCCATTCTTGTTACTATGCATAACTACAACTCAAAACAAACCACATATCAAAAGCGAATTAGGGAAAGCTGTACGAGAAACTACGTGCCATGAACCGAGTATGACTCAAACATATCCGGTGCTATAAACTTTACGTTACTGAACAAGCGATAATAAGTTAGTGGAGACTAACAATAAACTTTACCTCACTGAACAAGCCCTAATAAGTTAAGTGGAATTGACCTAAGGTTAAGATAAGGGGGTTTTATCTAGATTTTTCTCCCATTCATGTATCATAGATCCCTCTCTCAGGTTCGTCGATCCTCTCAAGTTTCTTATCCTGTTGAAGGATTTTGATCTTATCTTATATATCGTTTTCCCCAAAAGATCGGCGAAGATGGGGATAAAGAGTAAGGATTGAAGCCCCCTTAGCTCTGCCAGGCACTGGACAGGGGTTAGTAAATGTGTAGAGCCAAGTGTAGTGTGGTGTAGTAGAGACTATTTAACAAGTCTTTCGCTTCTCCTTGGAGAAGATTGGTCATCTTCTATTTTGACAAGCCGGTTTCCAGTATTACAAAATGGAGCAGGCAGCCTTTTGTTCTTTTTTCTTCTTCTTTTGCTTCAGTGGCTGGATGACTATCTTAATTGTTGCGTCAAATACGGCCTTCACATTCTGCACAAACACAGCCATCATGAGAAACAAGATAAATGACTATGATGGCAGTACAAATGTCGAAAAAAGGGATATGTTCCTGCTGAGTTTTTGAACTACACTCGATGTAAACAGCAGCTCCGATTAGTTTCTTGAGTTCTTCTCCCTTCATGGAAATTACACATGGTTGAAACTTAGGGACCCCAAAATAGCAAAGGGGACAAAGAAATTGGGGATGCCATCTTACTTGAGATGTACTTATGGGCACTGCTCCAGGATGATCTACAAAATACTGCTTATCATCTCTAAGATCTGTAGAGGAAAAGTATCATCAATGTAAGGACGCCCACCCTTGAAATGAAGAGACTTGTGAGCATTTGAATTCCGAATAGTAGATCACAAAATTAATATTTATCTTCTTCTAAGTTAGTTTCGATCTTTTCAAGAAGTTCATCATGCTCCTATAATCTTTTATAATGTCACTACTATCCTTGTATTGGCATTCAAAAGCTGAAACCCGAAGGCGATAAATTTGAGATGATCAAAACAAGAAAAACGCATTCTTATTTCAGTGTCAGCTATAAGGTTAATGAGGAATTCGGACAGGCATACATCTCTAGGTACAATTGAGGCTCAAATGTCAAGATTTTCTATTAGTAAAACATTAAACAAGGCTTTATGATATTCAAGATATTTCTATTCAGGTTTGGACGTGACTTGGTGAAGTTGGTGCATCTCAGTTTACACAGTTTTAACAAAATTATTTCGCACGTCAACTGAGAAAATTGTGCTAGTATCATGGACATTATTACTAGGCCTTATTCTCAACAAATTTGGGGCCGGTTACAAAACTCATTGTTCGATGTTCGGTCAATCTAGCACTACCTATTCTAAATCACAAATGAATACCTTACGACACAACCTGCAAGAGGGCTTTACGAGGCCAAGAACTTTAACAACCCATCTCCGTTCGACCGTTCCTTAAATTGGACGAATGACCACAATGAAACCAACTAATTCTTAAAAGAAATGAAAATGTATCACAAGAATAGGGAAATCTTATCGAGCTTTGTTCCCACAAGAATTAAAGCAACACCTGATGCATAGTGTCTCAACTCAGGAATCCACTAAAAATTTGAGAAAAATAGACACAAAAAACAGGTGTCAGATTATTACAGACAATCCTATACTTCTAACCTTCTTTGCAATATTTTTCATAGCTGGCCTTGCTAATGAGAGAAAATGCAAGAAGGAAAACATCTGCTCCGGGATAGCTTAAGGGTCTTAATCTATTGTAATCCTCGTGAACAGTTTATGATGTAAACAACCCCCCCACCCCCCAAAAGAAAAAAAAAAGGTCTGAAAGAACATAGGGAAGTTTCTCATTCCATATAAACAAAAATATATATCGAAATTACCCGAAGGATCCCATAAGCCCAGGTTAACAGTTCTACCATCCACAACGACATGGGCACTGAAGTTGTCAAAAACAGTCAGGCAGATAATCCTGTTTTGAAACCGGCCAAAAATTATTAAGATTAAAGTAATATACTATAGCTTGCTTGGTCTGTCAATGTCTTTGGGTGTGTATATTAGGTAGTAATATATGCCTCATTTAACCAGAAACCGGAACACGCCATGAAAATCCACAATGCAGCAACTCGAGAAGCAACTTAAAGCCGTCTTTGCAGAAAACCAACAATGACTTCCAAGAAGCAAAATCTAAACGGCACGTTTGGGACACAATAATGAACAGTATTGGACGATAAAATAGACTGAACTTTTGATTCTTTTTCTTCCTTCGTGTTGTTTGTATTGTCCTATAACTTTACTAAACATGCCATAAATGAATGCCTCTTGAAAGAAAGAAACAAGACTTCGAGAACTTGAATTACCTAAACAAGAAAACTATTTTTCTAATACACATATACAAGTTTCTGTTTCATCTTTGCATGTTACCCGCACAATTTCTAGAGCCACTGAAAGTTTATGAGAAGAAATGTCAAACTGACAATTGAAGAGAAAAAAAAAGGCTTCATAAAAGTCGGATCAACAAGATTTTCTTGTGGTAGTCTTTAATCAAGGGAAAAGAAAAAGAACCCTTCAATTATTACCTTATCAGCTTCCCCACCCCCAAACCCAGAAAAAGAAAACAGGCAAAATAAAGAAAAAAGGGCAGTTTTTGCAAAGAACAATCGAAGTGAAGAGAGAATTCTTGAAATGAAAAATGGGAGGACTAGCTAATAAATTTTTTTTTTTTTGTTTTAAGCAGGGACGGAAGAACTGACCGTCGGAAAAGTGTTGCTGGTGTAAGAAATCAACATGCGGGTTTTGCCAACAGCTTCATCACCCACAATATCACACTTTTCTCGTTGCACTCAATTCTTACAATCTAAAGACAACCAGTGCTTAATTCTCTGTCATCTTCAGACAATTCTTGTCCGAATGTAATGCGACATAAATCATGAAAGTGGACTCTCGATATAACCCCACTACAATAATTTCAAAGCCAAATTGAACCAAGATTCAAGAAAATAGTGGCTAAATTACAAGAAAAAAAAAAGTAAAGAAATCAGAAATTATTCACCTGTGGCCGAGAGAGAGGACAGATAATACGCAGGGGTTGGTTGGTTGACTGATAGAAAAACGATGTCAGCTTCTTGGGTTGGGAGGTGGGCAGGCTATTTACAATTTGGATCCTACTACTACTAGTTGGAAATCGCGTTTGCAGATTTTCTACCAGTAGCACCCGTGGTGATTTACACTCGTCTATGTTGTAAGGAATTCATTGTCTACAATTATTTAGAGCAAAAAAATTACAATTGAACATTGATGGTAGGCAATAGACCGCTACATGGATCGATGTAAAGTATTAAAGATAATAATTTGGCACTCAAACTATATTAACGAATGTCTAATCTGTATTAAAATTTAAACCACCACATCGTCTGCCCATTTTATGAAGTTAATTTTACATCACAACTTGCCTTGGTGTTTAAAATTTTAAGTTAGCCGTATTATTAAGAGAATTATATGATAGTTTCAAAAGGAATTTAGATAATTTTTGTCATGAAGATGGATTGTGCAATTTGCCCTACTATATTTACTCATCATTCTACCAGCCAGGGAAATTTCAAATTCTTTGAGAAATACCCTTTTTCTTAAATTTCTTATAATTCTGTTGTCAAGTAACAAGTTAATGCATTAAATAACTTCAAGCATTGATGGAACGTGGACGACACGACCCTTGTTATATGTAGCCATGGTCTTCCTAAAGAATACGATGTGGATCCGTTCCAAAGCCTCTAAATTCAAAATATAGTGTGAGGGGGACAACTTGCATTTCCAAGCACAATCCTCTGCCTCAAGGCATTGGAATCTGTCAATCAGAGGAGCGGACGCACCTTTTTCTTTTATTGGGAGCCATTTTGTGGGGCATACTAAACTTGATCATATTCCGATTATTATCAAATCGAAATACCAACTACTTTGGTGGGGCTCGAAGGGAAAAACAAGTCGTTTTTTCTGGCAAACTTACAGTTGGGAGGTCAAGGGAGGCGTTTGGTCTGCTTGTCGCATACCACTAGCCGCGAGTCAATCAATCTCCGCCACATAAGATCTACAGTCGCTGACTATGAATAACATTACTCCTAACAATACTAGCTGTATAATATATGTTGCAACGTGCGTTCACTATTCAAAAAGAATGGTGCTACATTACCCGAGATTAATAAATAAATACAATTATTGATATGATAATTATGTGCATAATATTCATTCCGCAGATTTAGAGCATGTATGGCTCATGGCTGTGTTTAAGAAGTAAATTTAAAAATAATTTTGTTGAAATAAGTTAGTTAAAATTATAGTACAAACCAAACGGGTATTGTAAACCAAGTTCAAACAACGTCACAAAGTATTCTAGGATTCTTGCAGTTTCCGATATCAATTTTACATTTAGTTTCATTTTCAAAGCGTAGCCAAAAGAAATATGAAGTGATTTTGTGCTCAGAACATGAAATTAAGAGAGTGAAAATTGCAGTAATAATAATCTTCCATTATATTTGACTTGATACACTAATGTTATTGCAAATAATTTTGGGTTTTAAAAATGTAAAGATTTATTTTGAGTACAAAATCAAATCACAAATTATTGTACCTTTGTGATGTTGTTGAGATCCCTTTAATAGGTCCTTGTTGGGACAGCAATATCTTGAGTTTACTTTATTTGTCTAAGATATAATAGACCACTCAGTAGTACATTTAAATATATTGGAGCCTAAACAGCCCATCACAAAAATATACATGGAGAAAATAAAAAAGAGAGAGAATGAAATTGGAGTCTTAAGTCTACGCGTTTATTACATCATAATGGATTAGGAGGGATACAATTATAGAGGATTGTAATAAGGTAAATTAGAGAAGATCGTTTTAATGCGACATAATATCTTCTAAGGCTTTGAATTTTAATTGTTGGTTTAGTTGAAAACTGAATCCGATTCTCACCGTTATTTTCATATCCTCTTTCTGTCACTATTTAAGCACTTAGAAATAGAAAGAGTCGTGTCGTGCTTTAAAGTGGAACTCTCCTATATTTCCAAATTATTCTAAAGCATTTCCTTGGCATGCAACCCCAAAGGATAGAAAGACCACTCGCTCGAAAAGAACTCTTCTAGAGCCTGGTATCAGCCAAGTCCCCTAAATTCATTTTGCACCCTTTTCATGTTGCAGAATGACCAACTGAAAATAAATGCTTCCAGGATTAATAATGAGCAGCTCGTGGTGCCACTTACGACTACCTCACCGTGCTACAGGACAGTGATAGTATCGGTATCTTGTACTATAGACAACCTATGTGCTATCAAAATTGTTGTTCTTCCATACATAAGCTAATTCAAAGCTTCTTGAACTTGCTTTTCAGTTTCAGTGTTCGAAGCATTTGTTGCTTCATCCAAAGGAATAGATGGATCGTTAAGTATTGCCCGCGCAATTGCCACCGGACAAAAGCACTTCATTTTCACCAACCCGAGTTTGATAATCTTCTAGCATTCAACTGGTAAACCTGTGTGCATTTGCTGTTTTGGCTGCCTTCATCATCTCGATTTCTGATGCATCACTATTCCCATACTTGATATTCTTGTAAATCGTTGTAGAGAACAATACCAGCTCCTGCTGCACTAGACTGACTCTCATTCGCTACGTTTTGTTATCGAATCCATCAATCAAAATATTGAACCCGATGTCTAAAATCTCAACAACAGTGAGATCAAAGTACTCTTTCCTGAACCACTTTGGCCTACAATTGTCATACTCTTCCCTGCTGATACTTTCAAATTCAACCCATTGAAGATGTTAATATCAGGCCTTCTTGGGTACCTAAAACGCACATTCCTGAATTCAATATCTCTCCTGGATCAGTCACAACTGTTGATGAGGAATTATCAGGGTCTACAGTTCATCAGAAATACAGAGACACACTAGGAATAATTCACATTGCAATAAGAAACCATGAAATAAACATTCTGGTATGATTCTCTGTGCTTGCATTTAGCAGCTCCAAGGAAAGGATGAACTTGTGCATATTTTCACAAGCATGTGCTGCTTGAATTGTGAACTAGCTTACATAAATGCCATAATGGACGTGGTGCACGGAACTTCATAGAAACAATGCTGCAGCTAGCCAGTCGAGTATGTGCTGCTTGTATGAGTACAAAGTGGCGTTACATTCAAGAACAAACAGTCCACTCATAATCTTGGCATCTCCTGTCTTTTGGTCTTTTAGTGATAAATAAGTTTAAGACAATGAAACAGTTAAACTATGCACCGTAGGACTGACTGCCTAGAAAATCTGCTTTTTTAACTGTTTTTTATTGGCTATTATTTTTTGCTCCACAAGACAAAATTATTGCTTTGAAATCTCGTTCCAAATATTCAATGAAAATTATATTGCAGATTAATTACAAGATATTGGTTCAACATATTACCTTATTTATATTTCTCTTGGGTAAACAATAAATAGTCTCGTCTAAAATAAGAATTCGCTAAAATTTATAAGAGAATACATTATGAAAAAATCATATAAATTAATAATTTCAAGATACATAGTGCTTATAATTCAACTATGGGACATTTCTAAAACATGACTCAATTATTGTTTGTTTCTTGTCTCAGATCTCATTTATAACATTTCTTAACATGGTTAGAAGTTTTGAATGATGTGTTGTGTTACTATGGCTTTTGTTTATTTAAATAGAGTTTTTGATTGTTTTCATAAAATGGAATAATGTAGTACATTGGACAATTATATTTTTGGGACAAATAATTAGTCATGAATTTTAGATTCAGCTAATGTATAAAATTATGAGTTCTTAAAATGAGAAATAAATACAAATGGACAATATTTCAGAAAAAGGAATATCTTGATAAAATAATAAGTTGTCAATTATGTAGGAATCAACCCGAAATTGCCAACCTGTGAGAAACAAAAAATAAAGAAAACATACGCCAAAGAAAAAAAAAAACAATCACACGTGCAAGACAATATTTATGTGGTTCGGCCAATTTGTCTACATCCACGAAATTGCAAGGATTTCACTAATATCAGGGAAAAATACAAAGTGCAACCGTATAATTTTCTCTCTGTCTCAAAAAAAACCCTAATCAGCTAATTCTCAACCTGTGAGAAGTAAAAAATAGAAAGAACACACTCTAAAGAAAAAACAATCACACGCACAAGACAATATTTATGTGGTTTGGCCAATTTGTCTACGTCCACGGAGTTGTACGGATTTCACTATTATCAGGAAAAAAATACAAAGTGCAGCCTTACAATTTTTTCCTCTGTCTCAAAAAGAACCCTAATCGGCCCAAGCCTCCACTACATGAACTAAGTATCACAAAATCTCCCATTAAAAAATCAAACAACATTATTCGGGTCAGGCCATCAACGGATCAAATAAAACTAGGCTTCACAAAGCCTAACAAATTATCGATTATTTAACAATCGCTACACTAATAGATTTTCACTTGTCCAAAGTTATTGAGTTATATAGCTTTAACTATTTAATAATCCACTACTATTTTGACTAACTCAAGATGAATATATTAAATGTACAATAAAAATAAATAAAAGCGCCACACCTCTCCCCTTGGGATATTTTGAAACTTAGCCCCTATTTGATACACATTAAAATGGAAATAATGCATTTTTTGTGATGTGATAATGTATATGTAGTTGAAAAAGAATGAAAAGTTAATGATGTGATAAAAAATATTATTTTATTGAAGAATATATGGTTGAAAATGAGTTAAAAATGAGCATGTGGCTCAAAGAGGATTTAATTTGAATTTCAAACACAAAAATATCAAAATAGGAGAGAGAGAGAGAGGACAAAATTTCTGAGAGACAATCAAGACGACAAAATTTCTGTTTCTTTGACATATACGGCGTAAAATTGGGACTTTGAGTGAAGAAAACCAGAGAAAATGTTTTTGTTTCTCTCTCAATACATTCAAAATTAATAGACAATTTGATCTAATACATCCAAAACAGATCAATAAAAAGTATCATACAAATGCTGGTTCTTGGAAACATTGAAATAAAAAATTAAATAAGTAATTCAGCCAAAAATAGACTTTAAATATTATTTCAAAACCAAAACCGATATCGCCCGCCCAATACTACTTAAAAACTTTACTATTACCAAATTATTCGATTTGTTAATATAGTTGGAGCTTCTTCTTGTTAGCAATATCTCACAGCTTGGCAAAAAAAAAAAGGATGAGGATCAAAAGATCGATAAAGAGACTCAAAAATATTGGAGTGATGAGGTTGATATGCTCACAATATTCAAAAATCAAGGAGATAGTTTGAGCGATCATGAAAATTTGGGGTCAATTAAAGCAAATCAAAAGATAGTCCAATAAAATGAGAAGATCTAGCATGATGGAATCAGTTAAGTATTAATGTCCTACAAAATGCAAAGTCGTTAGTTTGTTATTTGATAATTATCTTATCTTTGGACAAAAACTAGCAACAAAAATAGTGGAGAGTTGTTAATATTGTTTTATTATAAATAGGAATCAATGTGTAGTAAGTGCTTATGGCTCATGATCATCATTTAATGAAGTTATAAACAATTTTTTATTCATTTTTTGCTTCCTTTTTATATTTTTTTTCCTGGTATCAAAGCCGTTGTGAGCACTTAGCACTAGGGGCAGGTGGATAATGGGTCATGGTGGGCCACGTGACCCACCAATTCTCCAAACTTTGATTTTTTTAAATAATAGAAGCCCACAGCCCAATCCGCAACAAATACAACCCAATTCAAACTTTTCCACCTGCTGCACAGTATTAATTAAAGCATGGTAAACTTGATTATGATTACAATTCTGTACAAATAAAACTAAACGAGAAATACAATGAATGCAACTTAACGTACTGGTGTCTTTTCCTAGTTTTTCGAATGCTCAGGCTGAGAGAATTGTTTGTGTAAATAGTGGGAAATGGGCTCAAATGGTTGCTATAAATGGAGCACTAAAGCTGAGCAATGAGTTGAATTGGGGATACGTAGTTGCTGACTTGAAATTGAGTTGGGAAGTTGCGAGTGAGTTGAAATTGTAGTTGAGTTAATTTGGGGTGTGAGTTGAAATTGTAGCGGCTGACTTCTTCTTTGTGGGATTGAAATGGGGATTATTGTTGGGATGAGCGGAGGGGGGATTATCTTGTCTTTTGTTTGTATATATAATTGAGAGACTTTTTTTTTCCTTTTTATTTTTTTTAATCAAAGACATCCATATATTTTTAGTGAGTTTTTAGGCTCCATGAAAAAAAGTCGATGGGAGTTAGATTCCCTAACCATATATATAATTGAGTCACTTTATGCTTCAATATTTCTAATAATAAGATATCTAATACATTAATTTTTTCGTAACTTTTTTATAAGTT
>CAIGRP010050767.1:0-14279 GCA_903798385.1 Fraxinus cuspidata
CCCCACTTCATACCCACCCACATACTATAGAATCCCCAACTCTAGCCCCATTTCCACCACTTAATCCACCATCACCTCAAATCCAGTACCACTATCACGGGCAGAATAATTATCCTTCGACGTCAAAATTTACTACCATCGTCGGCATCACTGCAAACACTACTTCTAGTGTATATTCTCTCTACCACTACAACCGATATGGAATTCAATGTCAATTAGTCAGCCAAATTGGAAGAGATATTCTTGGATGTTTTGAAGTCATTGGAAATGGTCCCACATACTGATACCATCAGAAGTGTCCAAATTCGATGGCCTCAATTTGTGTGCATAAAGGGTTGAATGCAACCCGAGGCATATGTGGTTTAGTTTGTCATTAGGGTTGAATTGGAAGGGATCCAAGGTGTTGTTGGGTACGGATGAGGTGGTCTACGGCATGGGTGGTGTTCTAGTGTGGTAGATCTCGATGATAGAGGAGGATTTTGTGACATTTGGGTCCGTTTTCTCCTCACTAATTTTGGGACGTAGAGCCTACATGAGGTGTTGGGGCTCTAATCAAAGGTGAGGAATTGTTGGGGAAATGTTTTTGCCAATGGTGATGGGTGTGTCCTTTCGACTTTGGTGGTAGTTAAGGGTAAATAGATGGTGTGGCGCCATTAGGGCTTAGCCAATTTTTGATTCTCAAATTGATATGGGGTTTTTGGGTGGTGTGTCACACTTGGCGGTGGGGGTGGAGGTGAGTTGCAGGTGAAGTCCGATGGTATAGATAAGGTAAAGGTGGTAGTGGTGGTGCGATGGAGGTAGAGGTGGTACTGGTGGGGTGTTGTGGATTTGAGGTGGTGGAGTGGGTGCGGTGGGATGAAAAGTGATTGTGATGTAATTGTAACCATTTAATTTGTAATTTGTGACTCATAAAAATGTATGGTTTTGCAATAATTGTGACCCACAATGTATCTTTGTGATTGTGACTTTATGTGATTTATGACTAGTACGTGATCATAACCATAAATTGTGTATTATTGTGATTTTGACCTATTTAATTAATTAATAGGCCACTCAATTTTCTTAGGTGATCACAAAATAATTTTTGAAACATTTTCACAAGTTTCTTATTTTTGAAAATGTATTTTGAAACCTTTATAGTTACGTGTTTTTCCTTTCAAATATTATAGTTGAAAGTTTCTTAAAACTTTCTATAGAGGTTTTTAAAGGTTTCTATATTTGACAAAATAAAATTCTTAGGAAACTGTTTTTTGAGTTTAAAAAATGTTTCTGAGAGTTTATGAAACATGTCCAGAATAGAAGCACTAGTCTTTTAGAAGTTTTCATGCAACGAGCATTAGATTAGATTAGATTAGATTCCATTTTATGTAGCATGCTACGTATTGTTTATTTTTGTTAGTTTGAAAAATTAACATACAAAGAGTTTTTTTTCTCTAATTTTGATCTAAATTAATGATCGAAAGAATCAACAATTTGTCCATCCCGTGCTCGTCTTCACCTTTTATGCCTTTGCTAAATCAACACTTTACTAAACACTTGTTCGATTGCTCCATGTTGCTTGGTTATTCTTGATAATAACCGATCTACTGTATTAGGTCTTATTGTATTAGTCACATATAGAAATAGGGGTTCATGATTGGAAAAAAAAAAAAGTGAGTGTATTTGGTACATGAGTGTGGTTGAAAGAGTTTTTAGAAGGTTATGGCCCGTTTGACAGAGTCTTTGTAATCAAAAACTACTTCTGAAATTAAGAAGTTGCTTTGAAAATGTTTAAATAATTTTCTAAAACTACTTTATATGTTTAAAAGGGCTTTTATAGAAGGTCTACCAAAATTTTATCTTTAAGCTCTTTTATAAGAAACAAAAGTAGGACCTCTACCAAACAAGCTCTATTTACAGTTTCCAATATTCTTTAGATTCTAGTTCGAATTGCATTGGTAACACTTTTGAAGGGAGAAATGGTATATTTATTTAAAATACTCAAAAAATACAAATTATTTAAAAAAGGGAACAATTCCTCGTATCATAAATATGACAATAATCACAATCTTAATTAACTCAATCTACTCTAAATATCTAGATTCATTGTTCTTACTCTTAAAGTGTCTTGGGTGGAGTAATTTCTCCATTAATCGATGAGTTATGCTACAATGACAAGTTACTCAATGACAGAATGAACACGTGTCAATACATGATTGGACAATTTGAAAAAAAAAAACACAACACCCAATGACTATATCTCATACCGCCTATCTCTCCCATCCCTTCCATTGCCGTGTACAAGGAGCATTATTCTTAATCAATTGGATTTATCCATTCTACCACCACCTTGGCACTGCTAGGGCTCATGTGGCCCCAGCATAGTAACATGAACCTAATCAATTTCTTCCTCCAAGTAAAGACTAATAAGTGGGGTCCCTTGGATTCAACTCCACCAATTTTAGTGCTCTTCATCAAAACATCATCTCGTGGATCTTTCCTCATAAATAGCTCAAGATTTTGTGTTAATGTTTTGAGAAATCAATTATTTTTAAAAGAAATTTTTTAATTTTTATTCACTCTAAATATTATCATTGATGTTCAAAAATACAATGATGATACCTTACTAAGAAAAATTGAGATTTCTATAGAGGATAAGAGTTTATTTTTATAAAACTTATCTCGTTGTTATTTCATTCTAGATTAAGCCCCTAATCCAATTTTCTAAAATTCATTTTCAACTACATATTTTTCCAATAAATAATTGTTGTGTGGATCCATAACTTTTCCTTCATTTCTAATCATACCTCGAAAAAAATTTACTTTTCACAAAATTTATTCTCAAAGATTATTCTACCAAGAAGGTATCAAATTACTATAAATCCACAGGAAGCTCTAGCAACTTTGATCCAATTGAATATAACTTACCTTATCATCGCAGGATGTATCCAAATGCACCTAACCAGTGAGCTGTGCCCCAAGTGTCAAAGTGCCTGAATGTGATTCTCCTTTCCTAGTCCAGTAATTATGAGCATTATAGAAAATAATATTTTAGTTCTACTTTGTTTCGACTGCCTAGAAATATTTTCCAAAATGTCCCTAATGGGAGCTAACTTGTCCATCCAATATTGACCAAAATATCATGTCCCTCCACAAGAGAAATATCTATATAATGGTGTGTGGTAAAGATATTTTTTTGATTATGGTATTTCGTTCTTTATAAATAAGACTAAATATGCCGACAGTTCAAGTATGGTAACCACAAATAAAGTTCCTACTCTACTCATATATTTTATATATAGAAAAATGATCATATGATTATTCACTTTATACTAGGATTAATGTGGAGATGGAATTCTATCTCCGAGAGACAATATCCTCATCCAAATCTAAAACTACTGGGGAATAGGATAAATGTCTATTTGCTTTTAAAGATGTTTCTTTGTATGATAATATTTTAGTCTAGTGCCATGTTCAATAACGTTTTGATTAAGCGTCTACATGGTAAGGTTCAATTCTAATACAAGTAGATCAACTGATACCAATTAAGCACTCTACACATGGAATTAAATAGTTCAATAATAAAAGGAGAAGTTATGTTTGTTGGTTCATATGTGATTGATGTGCTACTAGTGTAGTAACTAAATCATATCTATCCTAAAAGACAATAGACGCACTTTGGTGTACGCATAAAAAAATTAATGCTTTTAAAATAATTGAATTTCCTAACAACGCTAAGAATATATTTAACACTATTATGAGTATTATTAGAGAATATCAACGCGAGAATAAAATTCATTATTTTACATTTGACAACGCTAGTGTTAATAAGCAGTTATCGATAAATTGCGTAGGGCACTGCAGCCCAATTTCGGTGGTTATTTATTTCATATTCGTTGTGTGTGTCATATTTTTAATTCAATTGTGTAAGATGGTTTGAAAGATAGTAAGAATGAAATTCAAAGAATTAAGGATCCTCACTAATATATATCATGATTTAACCTAGCAGAAAACAAGCTTTCGATGAATTTTGTGCCGAATTTGGAGTGATGAATATGAAAATATTTGTTGATGACGTAGGACATAGATGGAACTCCACTAGCTTATTATTAAAATTATGCAAAGGATTTTAACATTTAATAACTGAATTTTATAACAATAGGCATATTAGAAACGATGATAACATTATTTTGAATGAATCTGATTGGTTTTAGCTTTAAAATTAAAAATATTTTGACGAGTTTTATGACTCAACAAATATTTTATCTGGAGTGTATTATCCCACTATTTGTATGATGCTTTAACATCTTTATATCATTTTAAGGGATTTTCATAAATACAAAAATGACCATAAATTAGTGGAATTATATATTCTATAAAATTAAAGTTAAAAAAAATTGGGAAAACTTGCCTATGTTATTTCCTTTAGCATGCATCATGGACCCCTGATACAATTTATCATGTACTAAATATATAATTGATCAAATTTCAAAATTTTTAACTTTTAACACATCTATCAGTTATAGAAATTTAAAACAAACTTTATGTGAAATGTATTAATTATATGCAAAATGAATGGGTGTAAATATTAGTCGGGCACCTAATGCACCTACTTACCCCGCTAATATTGAAGAAGAAGAAATTGAAATATTAAATATATTTGATGGCATCAATACATATATATATGATGCAATATGTTCTTCTAGTAGTAGTATATCTACCGCATGTAATCAGGTATCGAATGCAAGCCCAAATGTATTGCCCGTTGAATTACTTGATTACTTTAATCATAATATGTCTAGTAATGCATCAATTAAAAAACGTTCTTGCGAAAGTACGAATGACGATGGAAAGTGATTTATACGATTGCAAACGGCCTACTAATACCTCCAATTAGCACTATAGCTTCGGAGTTTGCTTTTAGTGCAGGTAATAGGGTTCTGTCCGAGGTTAGGAAAAGACTCTCATTTCCGACTGTAAGATAAATATATCAAAATTTCTTGTGATCAGGTAAGTGATATTTAATTTAACTATATTAATAAATTTTTTTTTTTTAAAATAATATTTTTAATTTTAAAAAAAATTGTACACGCAACAAGTTCGTATACAATTCTTAACTCCGCCTACTCAATTTAAGTAGACAGTCTCAAACCCGAATAAAGGAAGGGGCTCTATCTAAAAATTAAGGGGTGAGCCACGAGTTCGAGGGCCGAGCTGAGCTGAGCTAGGCCCTCGAAATAGGGTTCTGTCCGAGGTTAGGAGATGACTAAAAGAAGATATTTTGGAAACATTAATGTGCGTGAAGGATTGACAAGACTATCATTTCCGACTGTAAGATAAATATATCAAAATTTCTTGTGATCAGGTAAGTGATATTTAATTTAACTATATTAATAAATTTTTTTATTTTAAAATACTATTTTTAATTTTAAAAAAAATTGTACACGCAACAAGTTCGTATACAATTCTTAACTCCGCCTACTCAATTTAAGTAGACAGTCTCAAACCCGGATAAAGGAAGGGGCTCTATCTAAAAATTAAGGGGTGAGCCACGAGTTCGAGGGCCGAGCTGAGCTGAGCTGAGCTAGGCCCTCGAGGAACGAGCCGAGCATTCCAAACGAGCCATGAGCTCGTGGGAAATATGGTCGAGCCAAGTTTTATAATTATGTTTGAGTGTATTCTTGTGCGGGGCTTGACCTATACCGGACTAATTACCATGGTACATATATTTTCTCTGTTTATTTTGTCAAAATGTATAAAATTCATATAGTTAAAAAGTACAATCCTAATTACCATATACATACTATACATTTACGTATATGTAGTGTAAGATCATCTCCAATGGTACATCAAATTTGATGTAAAAAATTTTATTGGGGTAACATTATTTACATCTAATTTGGTGTAAGACTATCTCCAATGGTACATCTATATTCTTTTAGATGTAAATTTTGGTGCTCTCCAATTTTTACACCAAATTTGGTGTAACCATTGATAATGCTCTAAGAAGGTAGAAAAACATTTTGCCACGAACTAAGTGGGGTTAATAAGTTAAGAACGTGGTCCTCAAGCAGTCGTTCTTTTTGCTATAATAGAGTTGCATTTTGAATTTAACTTACGATGAAGAATTATCATTTTGTTTGTAATTGCCATCGTAATGTAGCGTATACAAATAATTTAGGAGGAGGTGAAAACATTCAAGTAAAAGTTAGTGTAACATCATATTTAAAGGTTTAGCAACTCTAGAATTTTAAGTTTCTCTAAAAACCATCATTAAACTGGTCAAACACTTTTTATCCATATATTCTATGAACCTACAACCTATCACTAAGTTTTTATTCACATATTCTATAAAATCTGCTTCTTAATTTAAAATTTAAACACTCCCAAATTAAACAAGAACTTTAAAGACACAAGCTCTTCTTTCTATGACGTGGTTCTTTTCCAGTGGCAAAGTTGGATTATCACTTTGGGGGCAAAAAATAATAATAATAAAAGATGATATATAAGTATTGTTGCGGGACGGTCGTAATACCCGTCCCCTATGGCACCACTTCTTTTGTAATTTCTTGTTGTTTATGTGAACAAATTATAAAGATGATTTTGTAAGGAGGTGCAACTCAAACTCTTATGTGTTGCATGTTCCCACAAAATCGTAGCTCATTTTTTACTATTAATTTGAAATTGGATTTACTCATTTAAGCTTTTGACCAATAAAATTGCACATTTTAGTTTCTTGGACTCTAACAGGTATTACATATTGAATTTTGGAATTCCACCAGAAAATGTTAATATGGTTAAGAGGGACAATTCAAGCCGCTATATGTTGTACATTTGAAGATGTAAGTTTTACCCTTGACAATATCAATCGTGCTATGTGTATATCAAGTTTGACATTGTTTTGAAGTGACAACTTTTTATACATTGAGTTTAACAATACTTTAAACAATCAATAGTACAGATTTTGACACATTACACAGTGTCAACCTTAATGTAAACTTTGAATATACAACTAGCATAATTGTAACAATATTGATAGGTGTCGGTAGTTTGTACCCATCTCCAGTTTTACCTTCCTTTCCACCATTAGTCATTAGTCAATATTAGAATCATCAATTCTGAGTGCGTGCTCGTTTTCTGCTATAAATATGGCGTCTACATTCCACCTTTTGCATATCCCTCGTCCATTCTGCTGATTCATAATCCTTTAGTTCCATAAGTTGTGTCCTTTTCCCTTCGAGAATTGGAATTGTCTGAAAAATGGGTTCATTCTGCTATAAATATGGCGTCTACATTCCAGCTTTTGCATATCCCTCGTCCATTCTACTTATTCATAATCCTTTAGTTCCATAAGTTGTGTCTTTTTCCCTTCCAGAATTGAAATTGTCAGAAAAATGGGTTCGTATTTCTTCATTTTTCCTATGATATTGCTATTGGCAGCAACTTGTTATGGCCATGGATTTTACAACTCGAGAGCAACCTATTACGGTAGCCCCGAAGGCGAAGGAACTGCATGTATGTGGTGCTCTCGTTTTCCCTTTTCCACTCTTCTTTATGATATTTTTCAATTCTCTTTACCAAAAATTCTACTTATGATTGAATATTTTGACTTGATCAACCACAATCAAAATATTAATAATATTACCTTTTTATATAGAAGTGAGTCTTTGAGCAAAACTCATGGCCCTACACATATTTTGGGCAAAATTCTAATGTTTAGACTTTCAAACGAACACTTTTCTCGTTTCTGTGAAATATAATTTAATTGTCAAGATAATTTGTTTTCACGTTTAGTTTAGTGCGAGATTTATTGAGAAAGTTACATAAATAACCTAAAAAACAAACAATTTCCCAAAGCATTTTCCAACTTTTTGTACTTTTACCAAAATATTTTTTTCCTTTTTTTTTACACCACTATTTTACCTTTTTTGTTTTTTGGTAAGACTGTTATACGCTTGTGTAAAACACGTGTTACACTTTTTGTAACACTATCTTATGTCTATTCTGCCACATGTATACAAAAGAGTTAAGTTTTTTGTTATCCTCTAAATACTAGAATTATGGCTTTTCATTAATTAAATAAAATTGACAGACTTTCTCTACATTGATCACTCCATCTCGATGTTTTGCATAAAACAACAAATTGAGTTTATATATTCCTTATTTCTCATGCTTTTCGACTACATTAAAATGGGTTTCTCATAATTTTACTAGCTGGAGCTTGTGGGTTTGGTGAGTTTGGAAAGACCGTCAACAATGGCGAAGTCGCTGCTGTCTCTAACCTTTACCAGAGTGGAAGTGGTTGTGGAGCTTGCTATCATGTAAGGCAATTTATTCCAAAAAAAAATTGAAAAATAAGTTCGTGCTATATTATATCTCTTGGAGGCTACATTTGGAGCTATTAGTGTCACAATTTTCTCCCATAAGCTCAGGGGCAGAGCTGGGACTTTAAAGTTGTGGGAGCAAATTTCACAAAATTTTAATTGTGAGAGCAAAATTGAAAACTAAAAAAAATTATAAATATTTTGGGCAAAATCTTGGAAATCCAATAGAAAAACTCAATAGTGTGGGGGCAACTCACCCATTACTCCAATTGTAAATCCACCCATGCATAAGTTGATGCGCCTGACAATCAATTACTCAACTAGGTGAAGTGCAACATCCCAACACATTGCAGTGAGGAGGGAGTCAAGGTCGTGGTAACGGATTATGGCGAGGGAGATAGAACAGACTTCATATTGAGCAAACGTGGCTTCGAAAAATTGGCTCAACCCGACATGGTTGAAGACTTATTTGCGTATGGTGTAGTTGATATTGAATACAGAAGAGTTCAATGTGATTATGGTCGCGACCTTGAGCTAAGAATCCATGAGAGTAGCCATTACCCTTTCTACTTGGCCATGGTTCCTTTATTCAATGAGGAAATTTCTGATATCACTGGTATAGACATCGGGATGGTATATCCTCTAACAAAATCTTTCCTTTTTCTATGTCACGAGCACCAAGTTCTTATGCCATCATGTTTTCCTATGTTTAAAAGCTAGTTAAACTTTTGCATCAACGTTTATCAAAATCTACTAAAATTCATATTATTATCTAAACCAAAGAAGGGGCTTACCTTTAGTTACTTATTTTGTCAAACTAATTTCCAAAATTACTTGTTTTACTAGCAGAAGACATAATTTCTAGAAAAGAAACTTTTTAAACACAATTAAATATTCTTTTCAATAGTCATTGATGTTGTACCCCGTTTCTGCTAATGAACAAAGGAGGATTGCGAGGAATGGAGGCCAATGCGTAGGTCATTTGGAACGGTATTCGACATTTCAAATCCACCCAGGGGATCTTTTCGCGCTAGAGTTCACTATGCCACCGAGGATCAAGTCCAAACAGCACAATTAACCTTTGCCATTCCTAGGGATTGGAAGGTTGGAGTTGCATATGACACTACATCTCAACATAATTAAGCTCCGAGCTACCACTTCCACCTACTGTTTACCTCATGTTTTATATATATCTATATATATCAACTACTTGTTATGTCTAGTTCTCACTTTATGTGTAACAAGTTAAAAATAAATGAGTGGAACTTGTGTTTTGTCTTGATGAAATAAAATTTCTCGAATATTTAGTTATTTAATACTACTCTTGTACAAATTTAATATTTTTTAGCTAAGTTTACGGTACATTAATTCCAGTTTATTAACGTGGTAAGAGTCAAGTTTGTTGCATGTAAGAACCAATTCAATAGTCTTTTTATTTTTAAGAACATATCATACATAATAGCGAACATTTTTAAATCTAAACAATAAGATTTTCGATGCACTCAAACAAGCTCTTTATTTCACTTTTTCAAAATATATTTATTAATTTTCCACTTTTTTAAATAACATATATTTTTTTAGATGTTAATGGCCAATAAATTCGAAGATAATAATCCAATAAATGAACAATCGAAATTTTCATTTTATTAAATGCAACCATTCTATTCATAAAAAACATCTTATGGTATAATATAGAACACGTTTAAATTTAGAGAATTAATTTTTTTTTTTTACACTCCAACAATACTTTCTATTTTGATTTATCCTCATATTATATATCATATTTTTTTATGTCAATGGTCAATTATTCAATAACTTAAGAAGTACATTATTGAAATTTGTGACTTATAAAATGTCCACTATAGAGTAAGAATAGAGAGAGGGTTGAAGAGCCAAATCCGTCAGTTGGAGCTTAAGTCCAAGTATGAGTCTCTAAAGTTGAGAGCATCTTGGAATTAAAGAATCACAGATGGATATGCTCTAGTTAGCCACGTGTATAATATGATAGACACTTAAACTTATTGATCGTCGTTAACGTCAAAATTTAGCTGGGTTCCAAATCATTTATCCTTTTGATGATAGGAACTCGAATCTTCCACTAGGACTAGACATAAAACCAAATTGATTGTTTGTTTTTTATATAAAAAAATCAAAATTTAATTTAATTTTTTTGTTTGTCTCGTTGCACAATCTATTTAATTAAACGTATAGTGCGTTACATTGCAAAATTCAAATTTTATTTTAATTTAATTTTAACAATGAAATACACAATAAATTTGAAATTCTTAAATGGTGAAGATAGTTTCAATTTCTACAAAAATATGTTAAAATTAAATTTAAATATTGTGTAGTTGAGTAATCATTTTTTCATGGGATCAATAACCAAGACTTGTTTGTCTATTTTATTACTTTTACGTGACTGGTACGCTTGCGGTACATTTTTTAACGAGCAGGTTAAATTTATTTTTATCAGTTTAGTGGCCAAAATTCTACCACTTCAAAGTTAAGTGAGCAATCTAAAATATTTTCCAAAATTTAGTAAGCAACGAAAGATGATTTCTTACATGACAATTTATTAACGGCGTGACAACAGGGCGTCACATACATTCCATTAACCACATCCCTAATTTTGTTAAACGTTTAAAATGGATGTTATGTCAATGAGTAATGTCCAATATTAGATAAATTTAGTGACTAAAACTCCACATGGTGAGCAGTGGAACATGCAACCTAAGTTGACCATTGGGGCTCATGAAATCCCCAATTCTACCAAAACAGAAAACCTATATTTTAACCCATTAGTGATGCATACGCAGCGAGATTTGCAGCAGAAATGGGACAAAAAAAAAAAAGCAATCAAATTCTCCAAACTGAATATGTTCTGTGATGTAGTCGTTGCCCACGAATCGAAATTCCAAAAAAGTCCCTTGGT
Source organism: Fraxinus cuspidata (assembly GCA_903798385.1). Lineage (NCBI taxonomy): Eukaryota > Viridiplantae > Streptophyta > Magnoliopsida > Lamiales > Oleaceae > Fraxinus > Fraxinus cuspidata. The sequence goes on from CAIGRP010050767.1 coordinate 11,236, forward strand.
CCGTGAATTTGATACGTTTGTTGACTGCAATGCCGTCCCTGTTTCATCTTCCATTGCTCTGACTCCATCCGGCTGTACTGCAACCGTTACAGTTTCGCTTCCCGATGGCAGAATCTAAGTGGAGCGAAGTACGGCTCACAATGCCGAGTCGGAATTCCAAAAATCGCCCAATAACCGGTTTCCCGACGAATGCAAGAAAAAAGTTGAAGGTGCTTCTTCGGAGTTGTCGACCGTAAATCTTTGTTGTAGGGATAGTTTATTCAGGTGAGGGCAATTTTGGAAATGGGTTTAATAAAAAGAAAATCACGCGTGAAGATATTTGCGAAAAGTGGCGGTGTTGCTGACAAAGGTGAACCAGAAAAGATTGCTGAATGCAAGGGAAGTGGTATAGATAGCAAGCTACAAATATATAAAAACGTGAGATTTAGATAGTGCTAAGAATGTGGCTGAAGTTGAGAAGATCAAATATGTCCCCTCTGCTGCTCATACTGGAAGGAGAACGAATGCCAGAGTTGGTGGATCTTATTTTGCTGACGGTGAAAGGCGTGATTTGCCACCATCTCTCAAGGGAATAGAGAAGAGCGCGAAAGAAATGGTAGGTGGCGGGGAATCTTGAGGCAAAGAATGGGATTTTGATTGATTTTTGAAAGGATTTAATAGGAGATGTGGACAATGACTGGATTTCTTGGGGACAGCTAGATCTGGCTTTTAGGACCACTGCACATGGCATACTTTTTTCCTAGGTTTGTGTTCATATTGAGGATATCTGGGAATAGTTTATTCCTCTTTCTTTCTACGGAAATAACTACTGCAGGACTCGTATTATACTAGTGATCACCAAACTTTTATCCCAACAGCAATTAGTAACTGAACTTCAAATTGGTAGCAAATTAGTCACTTAACTTTATTTTGAACACTCCAATTTTGACCCTATTATTTTTACTATTTCTTTGTTTTTAATTGTTTGCTTTAATATTATGATTAGGTAGCATGCTTGGGAGAGCCCAACATCAGCACGAATTTAAGAATATAGTTTGGCACACAACGTCAACACTGGTTCGATGTTAGGTTTGTTTTAGTATATTCGTTTATATTAAAAAGAGTTCTGGTCTTTTTTATTTTCTACTAAAAATATTATTAGTTGAGAAATCTAACAATTTTATGTAGTTTTGTCATTTGTTAGTGGTAACAAGTCACTGGTAGAAAAATGGGCCATAGGTACAATTTTATGTTCTTCATTTTCTATGATCTTCATTAGTTGCATAAATAAGGTACCAACACATTCTTCAATACAACACATTCTAAGAATGTGGCTGAAGTCGAGAATATCAAATATGTCCCCTCTGCTGCTCATACTGGAAGGAGAACAAAAGCCAGAGTTGGTGGATCTGATTATGCTGATGGTGAAAGGCGTGATTTGCCACCATCTCTCAAGGGAATAGAGGAGCTACAAATATATAAAAACGTGAGATTTAAAGCTAGATCTGGCTTTTAGGACCACTGCACATGGCATGTTTTTTTTTTCTAGGTTGTCATTTTGTGTTCATGTTGAGGATATCTGGGAATAGTTTATTCCTCAGGAGAAGCTTTCTTTCTAAAGATTTGTCCCGTGAACTTAGGTATAATTGCAATTGAGGTCCCAAACTTTCAAATTGTTGCAAATAATATTCAACATTTCATTTTTCCACTCATTTTCTCAAATATTTCATTTCGATTGTAGTTGGAGAAATTTGACCGTCAGTCAACCCAAAAAAATCAATTTGACAACTTTTTGATTAATTTTAAAAGGACAAAATTATAATTTTATATTTCTCAAATAATAAAACAGAAAACCAAAAGAAAAAAAGAAAAGAATTTGGAGAAGGTTCTTCTTCTCCCCCACTCCCAACCTATACTCCAACCAAACCAAATCACTCCAACCGTATCGACGACCACCACCCACCCACCTAGAGCCCCCAGTGTCGTGTATAAGTCGACGATGGCTCCAGTTAATCGTTCCATTTTTATAACTCCTTTTTTTTAAGTCTTTTTGGATCCATATTTAAGTTTCCGAAAATCAGCAAATCCCTGTATAAGATCAAAACGATTCAGGCCAAGATCTATATATTTATGGCCTAATCGAGTCGGGAAGACGAAGGTGGGTGTTGCAATTGTGTCTGTCTAAAGATATTTTTCGCAATTGTGGAATATTGGGTTAGTTTAACTGTTTCATGGGATCGTAGGGAAAACTAAGATACTAAAAATGCTTGGAGGGAAGCATATTGTGGAGCTAGATATGGTGAAGGTGCTGGGAAGATCTACATTTCACGACATCTCATTGACAATTTCGGGTGACCTTTGTTATCTTAGTGGCGAGGTGTGCAGTTGTGTTTCTTGTTCATTTACCGTTATTCTTAAATTCTTGAAAATGATGGAGTTGTGCGACGACGGTGACAGGCGGTTATGGGTTTGGTTTGGTTCGGTGGGGCAGCGGTGTGGGTTGCTTGCAGTGGCGCTAGTGACGATTGAGGTACGGCGTGTGGGTGGCGGTCGCCCGACGATGGTGGTGGGTGGATTGTGGTATGGTTTGGTTTGGTTTGGTTGAGGCAGCGGTAGCGGTAGCGATGGCTAGGGCAGAGGCGGGTGAATTTTGATTTGATTTTGGGGGGTGGGAGAAGAAGATGAATAGCTCTAAATATTTTTTTAATTATTTTATTGGAAAGAATATAAATTTACAATTTTGTCCTTTTAAAATTAATCAAAATTATGATCAAATTGATTTTTTTTTTTTTTTTGGGTGCAAAAATGAACGTTTTTGTGTGATTTGCAACAATTTGAAGGATTTGGACCTAATCGTAATCTCCCCATGAACTTAACAAGGAAGGAGGAGGAGGGACTATACATCATGTATTTTTCTATAATTAGAGCAAGTTGGATGAAAAGCAAATTGTTGACAAAACTTCAAAATGGAATTTTCTTTTGATCCAATTTTTCTTCTCTCCTTGTCCTTTCATTAGAAATCGAAAAAAAACCTGCTATTAAAAAGGAAAATTCATGGACCAACC